>NC_051169.1:65993032-66105532 GCF_013339725.1 Rhipicephalus microplus
TTCTTTCTTTCTTTCTTTCTTTCTTTCTTTCTTTCTTTCTTTCTTTCTTTCTTTCTTTCTTTCTTTCTTTCTTTCTTTCTTTCTTTCTTCCTTCCTTTCTTTCTTTCTTTCTTTCTTTTTTTCTTTCTAGTTCATTGCATCGCTGCCTCTCAACTGTTTACTTCCTCTGTGCCGGGAGTTAATCCGCGTGCTTAGTAGTACAACATTTCACTTGCGATAGGCAACATTGACCTTGACGGGTTCATGAGCAGGCTACAATAAAACGTGGAGACATGAAATGACGAGTGGCCTCGGCAAGAGATCAGAGTTCCATTTAAAAAAGTGGCCGATCACCGACATGCCCACTGTCGAGAGAGTTATCATTACTGGTAAAACGGCGAGCACACACGTGCGCTTGACCAGTGCACCTTGAATGACCGCAAGTCTGTACGCTCGCCGGCGTCGTGTTTCCCGAGTACGAAACCGCCATACAAATCTGTGAGTTATAAATGCTTCGGCTAGAAAGGGAAAGCGATATCTCAGCTCGATAACGTGTTAGTCACCTCACTCTCATTCGACCAGCACATGGTGGCCAGCCTGTCTAAGCACTGGTGAAGCCACTCTCTTTCCGTTCATTGCTCTGCACCGTCCTCCTCGCCTAAAGAGTATACACTTGCAAACGTGAGTCGGGTTAGAAAGACATAGATTTTAATTTAGATTAAGAGCAGCCTCCGAGACCATTACTGCCATTGATGATTCACGTCATGAAGGAATCGTCGGCACTGTGTTGCCACAGCCGATGCTGATGTCCTTGAGCGGGTTACTAAGGGTGCCTTGTTTGTATGGCCCCGATGACAGGCGTCCCATTCATAACTCAAGACAAATGCCCCAATGCTGGGCTGTGAAGCAGAACACGAGGACAGATGCCAGTCTCGGGAAAATAAATTTCGCTCTGTAATTCAAGAGTTCTTGTGATACCATTCGCTCTTGAATTTTCTTTTTGGTTTTTCTTTATTCTCCCATTTAGGGCTTTACTCTCGACGCAAAACACGCTCGCACTGCATCAACCAAAGAAATCTCAGGGCCACAAGTATTCATGTCTTCGATCAATATATTCGAAAAAGAGCTGAATATATCTCAACAAAACCCGCTTTACGACAAGACTGAGATTATCTTTAAGGCTCGATTTCTCTCCCAGTCGAAGCCGCTTCAAATAATAGACGAATATGCATACTCTTATTCAGGTCCCGCTTAAACCGATAGATATAGCTGGGGAACCTGGTCTTCCGCGCAGGATTTCTCAGATATAGCCAGCATTTAACCAAGATCTGACCTAATGTAGTTAAATTACGGACAGATCTGACCTGACTAATATAGTGAAATCACAGGAGGAGGTTCTCGTTGTGTCCCCCCCCCCTGGTATTTCCCTGGGACATCTTATTGCCATAGAGAAATATACTATATGAAAGGTGGCCACTTGGACTTTTCGCGGTCCAGCCAGAAAGGGTCTGACCTACCACTGGATGGCATCCCCATGCTCGCTTTCTACTCCTCTGTCAAGACTTGTATCAGCCGCCCCAGAAAGACAACGAAAACCCAAGTTTGACATCAAATTTTCGCAAAGAAATCTTATTCACCAGTGAAATTTTCGATATCCGCTCTACATAGTGTCCCGCTGAGGACGTTTAGTGCTTTATCACAAAAACAGTGAAATCTGACTAGAAAGTGTTGTCTTTTCGTATATTTTTTGCGCAAAGGGTACGCATTTATGTGGTTTGCATGTGCTGTACATGTATTCTCTCTGTTGAAACATGGGTGTGTAGCCTAGAAGTAAAGACACTCGCTTTCGGAGCATGAAAGTACGGGTTCAAATGCTAGCATCGGAAAGCAAAATTGTTGTTACACTGGTGCAGAAGACTGAGGCGCAAAAAACATAACGTGAAGCAGGAAGAGCAGAAGAGAAGACAGAACAGTGTCTTCTCTCCTGCTCTTCCTGCTTCACGTTATGTTTTTTGTGCCTCAGTCTTCTGCACCAAGTATGCACCAACTAGCCCAAAAACAAGTCCTCTTGGAATGTTGTTGCATTATTTGCGCTGAAGACATTATCGGGTCTGACCAGCCGCTCATGGCGCTGAAAGCAGCCCGGTAGCTGCAGGGCCCTACGGGAGTGCCCGCTCGTTACGTAAGTACGTTTCTCTGTGTTATTGCTGTCCCGTAGTAGAGTACATGGTACTCCAAAGTGTCACACTGGTTCTAACACGGACTTTCCTTCGATCATGAAAACATCTTCGTTCAGAGCAAGGCAGAAACAGCTAGCGTTTCCAGTTCTTACTTACAAACGTAGCGTCCACTCTAGTAGACACGAATCTCGGCGGCGGTGGTGGCGGCTCTTCAATGCAGGCGAGAATGCTGTGCGCCCGTGTGCTCAAATTTGGCTGCATGTTGAAGTACTTCAGATGCTCGAAATTTCCGGAGCCCTCCACTACTGCTGTCTCTCATAAAGATATTGTACGGAAAAAGAAGAGACGCCGTGTCGACGAGGCTGCGGATTAGATGTATTTGAAACCAGCGGTAATGGCGTGACCTGTTGACCAGCGATCGAACGGAGACAAGCCCTTTGTCTTCCTCGTCAGGCAGACAGGCGCGTTGCTCCCAAAAATATCAATATGCATGCACGTAGCAATATGATGGTTTCGGGACGTTATCCCCTACATATCAATCAACCATCACTCTAGTACACATGCATACGTCACAATAACTACGGGATCCGAGCTCGCCGCCCTTCTATTCGCTATTAGATTTGCTAAGCGAGAATCCCCTGCTAAGTGGCCTCTCTTCTACCACCCCAAGGTGGCCCTTCATTGTATGCGAAGTCTACGACGCGAAACTACCATCAGATGGTATCTCAAATGAATGAAATCTGTCACCGCGCCACTAACAAAGGACATGACATAATCTTTCAATGGCTGCCTGGTCACTGTGGGATTCGTGGTAACCACCGCGCCAACAACGCTGCCCGTTGTGCCCATGACGGAGCACCCGCACTGCTCATACCCCTGTCATGGATTGATGCCACAAAAGAACTTCGCCACATTGCGCATAATACCACACTTATGCATCGGAATCTTCCACTGAACTCCACTCGGACGCCCACAGAACCTTGCTTCATTACTCTAATTACAGCTTCCATCAAAGACTTCGCGACGGTACGCTAGAATCATGAGTCGTTTATGGTTCGGCGTTGCCTTCACCAATTCATTTAGTAATCGCATGGGTGTAGCTGACTCCCCCAATTGTGATAACTGCCATTGTGTAGAAACTCTTGACCATGTCCTGTGCCATTGCCAAGGCTTTGAAGAAGATCGCCTGACTCTCCAGTGTGCCTTAAGGACACTGGATGATCGACCCTTTACTCTGGAGAAGATCTTGGGAGCGTGGTCTTTAAGTACTGCAGCCCAGAAAGCCACTTGAGGCCTTCTACAATTCTTGAGGGCAACATCACTGTGTGACCGCCTGTGAAACCTGAACTGTGTTCGCGGTGTACGTGTTATGTGCAATGCGCATCTCTTCCTCTCTCTCTCATTTTCTCACTCATTCCTCTCTCCCCCGAGTAGGGTAGCAAACTGCACTTTGTCTAGTTAACCTCTATACCTTTCTAATATTTTTTCTTCTCTCTCTCTTTCTCTTGGTACATTCTAGTGTTTTTTTTTTGTTTTTTTTACCTACGCTGACCCGCAGGTCGCGGGATCGAATCCCGGCGGTGGCGGCTGCATTTCCGATGGAGACGAAAATGCTGTAAGCCGATGTGCTCAAATTTGGGTGCAGGTTAAAGAACCCCAGGGGGTCGAAATTTCCGCAGCCCTCCACTACAGCGTCTTTTATAATCATATGGTGGTTTTGGGTCGTTAAGCCCCACATATCAATCATTTTTTTAACCTGTAGCATTCGGATACACGCAGGTAAATTTGTGCTTTAGTGTCCATCTGTATAACAGCGTACACTGGTTTACTTGTTTTATTTGTTTATGTACAAGTTACATGTACAATGAAACTTCCTTTCTTCAACCTACCATGGCCGTATTTCGTTGACGATGAAGCTCAAGCACCTTCGTCCTTGTTTATGGAAGGACAAGGATGGCTTCCACGGTGAAACGGGTATTACGGCGCTCAGCTGCCAACATATAGAAGACTCGGGCTGTCTCGTACACAAACCAGTTGACCAATAATTGATGTTTCGAAGAGCTCTTGACAGGCATGTACGACATTTTTTTTTCCTCGCAGCAATTTGCTCAGTGATCTCATCAGCTGGTTCTATCAGTGGTGCATTTTTGTTCCTGCCTATGGTAAGAGTGGATAAACACCCGAAATGACGCAAAATAACGTATGCGTTTGAAGAAGTGTAGTCATTAACAGATATGAATGTCGGGAAAGTTGTTTCTAATTAACTTTCTGCAAACTTAACCACTGGCTCGTGCGGCAAAGAAGTGCTACCCGTGTTCCCCCTCACTAACGTATGCTCCATGCTGTTGGTCTAGTCAAGTCCATAGAAGATTACTAAAGTCATTAGCGCTACAAGAACCTTATACACGCTACTATGTGGTAGCGTACCGCGTCCGCGCGCAATGCGGTCATCATTGCTTCTTGTAATTAACAACCAGCGTTGGAAACTTATATTAAGTCCACGCGGAAAAAGAAAAGCAAGGTTCAAATATTACCGTGTGCGTCTTTGCGTAAGCAACTGTTGCTTACGTTTACTAAAGATTACTAGCAGAGCGCAATCATCCTTTGCGGACTTTGCCGCTTGTGGCTAGAGATGAGGCGGCATTTCTTGGCATGTTCGCTTTTCTTAACGAAGTGCCCAAGTGGACCGCACTAAGTTGCAATATTTCGAGTACTCCCACTACCCTGCAGCGTGGCCTGTCTCGCAGACGCACTGACGAGCCGTCGGAATAACGACAACGCAGACATGACTCGCATGCTTCGCTATTTCATTAGTTTAAGAAAAAGCATTATATTCTAAAGCCTCGTACGTCTCGTGAATCGAAGAAAACTCGCCGTAGTAGCGTGTACGCGAATGTGTAAAAAAAAGCAAAGAAACTAAACTACAACAAATTCTTACATGACGTCATGAATTTCACCATGGTGTACGTCGTTAAGTGACATATGTGATGTCTTCGTCACACGAAATGGTCGCCTAGCCAATTGTGAACCGATCACAGAGTCAGTGGACGAGATGCGAGGTGATCCGGACGAGATGCAACACCAGACGAGATGGGAAGTGATCGGGGCATGCAATACAGTCTACTCAAGACGCCTCAGTAATTTAACGAATATCTCGTGACAGCGTGAAAGATGAATAATCCCTGAACAGGATGCGTCACTGGTGCTAACGTTTTGGAAAGGGGCCTTGAATGTGGCTTAGTTCTTTAGTGGTTCTTTACTATACTAAACTATGTTGATACGCCTCGTGACCGACGTTTCTTATTTTTTATAACACAATCATCCGCATGCTCTTTTTTTACTTGGCGTCTAACAATATTGTTTCTTAAACAATCTTGTGACCTTGTGTTTATGCTCTGGCTGACTTGCGCTACATGTGGCGCTCGCGTCAATGAACTCAATGCACCCTTTCTTCTTATTTTATTCCCCTCTCTCTCATTTTTATATTCCTTTTACCATATGGACATCCGCATGTCTAATCTGTAACCGACCGGAAAGAATTAACCACGTTTATCAACGTGGTTAAATAGGGCTACACTTTCGGTGCGTTTGAAAGAGGACAATCAAAAAAGAATTTCCGTTAGACCCTCATGCAATCAGGTATTTAGCAATAGAGAATGAGGATGGACTACCGTTTGTATTATTTATGATAACAGTCTTGCACAGTATATGGTACAAAGATACACTGCACCACATGCAACTTCTTTGAAAAAAAAAAGGAAACATTCTATAAACGTCATGTAGTGGAATGCGTCTCCTTGAATCATGTATATTGCGTGGGAGAATCATGGAATCGCACCAAGTGCCAAAACGTTCGGTTTGCACTACGATCCCCAACCACACCCCCCCTCAAATGATTCCTTCGTGAATCAATAAAGTTGATTACCTACCTACCTACCTTGCACTACGAGTGTGTGTTTTAAAGGCTCATCTATTAGAAAACACTTCGGACGCATTTCATCATTATCATCGACAAAACCAGCTCGCAAAGGAGACCTCAACCATGCCACAAACAAACGAACGTCTGGATGTGTGCAACACTGCCCATTGCAAACTATTTCACAATATCTGCTGTAAGTAATGTTGGGAAGGACCATTAATTAAAGCAGGCATTCTGAGAAAATTTGGGATGGGCAGTGTTACACACATACAGACGTTCGCTGGTTTACGGCACGGTTGAGGTGTCCTTCGAAGACGGAGCCGCTGTCGCATCCTACTCTTGAGGCGAAGCTCGAGTGTCCTCCAAATATTTAACGTAATGTGATGACTACCTCATTCCTAGGCCTGCAATATAACCATTTCTTAAACTACTTTCTGAGGTTAATACATATTTCTCGTAGTCAACTGTAATTTTTAGCCCCGTGCTTCTTCGCAGTACTTGGGTGTCGGGGCTCTGCAAGCTGTTCTAACAGCTTTTAAGTGTCCCCCTTATAAGATATTCTTGTTGCGGAATAAAATTTTAATTTTGATTTGTGTTCCTTCTCTCTCTTTCTTTCTGCCTTATTTTATCCCTGGAACTGTTACCGTGTGCATGATCCATGACTTGTGCCGGCCCTTAGTCTCTTAAATGGTCGCATTACAACGAAAGATACGTGTCATTCTTTGCACAGTCATTGCGTCCTTTTGTGCAATGAGATTACCCACGTCACGCTATAAAAATGTGATTGAAAGAAAATGTCAGTATTTCCTTTCTAATGGAAGTTAAGCGACAAACAAAACAGGCCGAAGGCCGCGGAAGGAACGAATATATCTCTTATTTTCTTGTTGTCGTTTTCTTAACTTTCCGGCAATCTGTACGGTGATAGGGGAAGAGATATAGGGATGGGAGAAGGGATGGAAGAAGTATTCGCGCGCTATGCGTTGCTCGTAATGCCGATTTTAACGCTACATTGGGAAACCGTAAACAAGAAGGGCAGGACGCGGAACGCACGATGCACGAAAATGATGTGCACACGTTCACCGTTCGTGATCAGCACTTTCAAGGAGATAGATGTTTTCTTCTCTTCACATGTCCTTCTTCTTTTTTAATCTATTCCACAGGCCTCCGAGCTTCTACTCCCAATGGATGTGTTAGAGCAGTCAGGAAGTGCGTATATGTTGCATATCCGTGGAATGCAAGTGCACATCGTGGTTGCTGTGCTCCTTGGGTAACCTTTGTCTAGCCTACGACTGTTGGCTCCAATGCCAGCCGGAAATAAGAAAATGAGGAATTTCAGCGTGAGGATTTGACAGAAGGTCTCAGTGGATGTCAGCGGTAAGTGCAAAAAAAATTTCGCAGTTGGTTTCGCTGTTGAACGATCTGTATTGCCCCAGGTGTGGGTAACAGAGCAGTCGGTCGACATTGCGTACCGTTTAAGCGTGGCGACAACGGTATTCAACGCGTGCACATCTTGCTGCTTACGTCGCAGCCCTGCGGGTGTTGATAGCGGGTGTTCGATGGCCGCGAATATTTCTGCGCGCACAGCATGGTGCGTGCCCTCGTACGGAGGTGAACGTGATTTATTTCTCGCGCTGTTCTTATCTCCGACTGCCGTGGCCCACTTGCCTGTTTGTTTGTTTTTTTGTCTTGGCATGATGATCAGGCAATCAATCAGTGGCCTGAACAACTTTTCCACGCCACATCCTCGCCAACACGCACGGTTCCTTTGATTGGATCGACGTATATATTTTCACTGAAGGCCCCCTGGCTGCCGCCATGGGGTCCTTCCTGGAGTCTTGTTAACGTGCGTGACCCCCCCCCCCCTTCCAAATGCACTGCCGAGGCTGTGACGTCGGCTTTTGTGCTTCTGTTTTAACAGCCCAGAAAGGAGGATGATCCTCTTCTTCGTAAAGAAGGTGTATATACGCTCCTGTTTGCGATTTATCCGGTCTCTCTAAATCTTCTGTCGTGAAACTCTCCTGTCTTGAAACGTCAGGTTAAAACGCCACGCATTTACGAACGCTTGCTCATAAAACATCAGAATGGCCAAAAGCATTGCATGACACTCTTGCGGTTTTGATACAACTATAGAGACTATATTGTACATTCCGCGTCAGTGTGCCACATTTCACTCCCGACGGTGTGTACAGAGTGCTATAGTCTCTCGCTCTCAGACAACGTAGCGTCGTTCCGGAAGCAAAAGGGCTTTGAAACATCGGTCGAGAAATTCCCATACGGGCAAGCCCAGCAAATGTAGTAAAGCGCTTTTTTAATATAACTGGTTTGCGGAGCGGTTTATGAGTGTATATATGTGAGCAAGCGTTCCAGTGTAGCTGTGCGCACACTGAAATCCAGAGGGAAAAAAAATCGCCAAGTTCTAACAGGGCATAAGATTAAGAAGGCACGGCAACAGCGTTGACAATCTTCTTTCGTTATTACCCAAACGTGAGCTTTTACGGGTACACTCCAATAGGCCACTTTCCGTGTCCACTGGTGCGCTGTGTCTGCTACTTGTGTTTGTCGTAGCCATCGCGCGTAATTGCAAAAACGATACATATCAGTTCCTGCTGGGTTCTAGCCTGGTTACTCTGAGTGGAAGACAGCTTTCTTACTGATTTACCACACCTAGAAAAAAGAATCCTTAGATGCGTCCTTTCGCACAAAGTTTCACGTGAGCAGCCAAGTAGAAACACGAGTTCTGTGGAAGTTGCGTCGTATTGCCGATGGAGTCACATCGTGTAAACTCCATAATCATCATCAGTATCTTCAACAATTTAGCTAGCGAAGATTCGCGTGTGGAGTGAATACTTGCGCACGCTGTGTTGTAGTTATAGCACCGAACCACGGTGTTACAGCATGATAACTGCGTGACGTGTAACGCTATCTAAAGCTGGCCACCTGATTGATTGATTTGTGCGGTTTAACGTCCCAAAACCACCATTTGATTTTGAGAGACGCCGTAGTGGAGTGCTCCGGAAATTTCGACCATCCTGGGGTTCCTTAACGTGCACCCGAATCTGAGTACACGGGCCTACAACATTTCCGCCTCCATCGGAAATGCAGCCGCCACAGCCGGGATGATTTGATCCCGCGACCTGCGGGTCAGCAGCCGAGCACCTTAGCGACTAGACCACCGTGGCGGGGCTAAAGCTGGCCACCTACTGCAATAGTATGTGCAACAGTTCAGCATGCACGATACCCATCAGCATGTGCACTCTCCTATCGCTGGGAAGTCACATGGGTCGCTACTTCGTTATGGATATTGCGTTGGAGTTCCGTGGTATTTTTCAAACTGCTGCGTTGTGTGAAAGCGAATTGCGTAACGGGGTGACGCTTCAAAGTTATCCGCACCACGCAAAAACCTCAGGTGCTTATTGAGCACAGGATGAATGCACCCCACAACCGTCCCATACCCTGCCGCTATGTCCCTGCCCTCGCGGGGTCAAGATTGTGGTCCGCCGGATCACCAAATAAAGTATTTCTCACTCACTCACCGCTATCGTGATGTACAGCCGGACACTCTCAAACACATGGCGCTTATTTGCGCCCACACCGCGAGAAAAAACAAACGACCAGAATGTAGTTTCGGAACCTTTACAAGTCACGACGAAAGATGAGAGACAGTGTTGACGGCAGATAGCTCTAAATATTAGCAAAGCTTGGTGAACCAGGGAAGAACTGCGGCGTTAGCCAGTCGCTTTTTGGACTCCTAAACCCGCCCCCCCCTCCGGCGAAGAAGGAACGCCTTCTATCTCGCTGTTTCTCACAACAAATGTTTATTCGTCCTCTTTCGTCTTCTTCATCACTTTTCCGCCTTATTCGACTTATCTAGTGTTCCGGCTGCCGACGGACACCTTTACGAGACCCGTCAGTTCCCACGGGAGTTTCTCCAAGGAGTCATTAAACTAAGCCCTGCTAAGTCCCGTCTTGTTTACCTGAACCTGAACGGTGTTATCCTTGGTATAGGACGTTCTCTTTGACCTGACATCGCTGGCCGTCGTCTTCCTTGACGGCTCTTTAATTGATGGCCCGCGCGGTGCAGCCGACGAGGCGCAGAAGCGCTTCTAATGAAATACGACGCACTGCCTTTAATCAGGCCGCCCAGGTATACGCCGGCTCAGCCATAAGACACGCACCGATGACGTAGGCGCGAGTGCTGGCTTACGTGGGTGCTCGCTTCCGAGCAGTAAAGGTGATCGAGGTAGTGTAAGAGATAATTTTTTTGATGACGACCCAGCAGCGCAGGTATAACTGGTGAGAAAATAAAAAGGTCACAAGATACCCACGTGTACGCTACGTTACGAGCTTTATTTGTAACCCTTTCTGCAGTCGCCAGCTCTCGCTCGGGATCATTGAAAACGAGAGAGCTCATGAGGAGGAGACACTGCACACTGCCAGGGGAACGTGGTGCTTCTCATAATAAAACGATGTCCGAGACATTGCGCAATCTTCGCCGTAGCGATGTTACACCCCAAATCGAAGTGTAGCTGTATTTCGTCACCACAAAGATATACCTCTTATTGGTGCGCTTCAGTTGGTCATTGCGTCATACGAGGGCACCTGTTCCCTCCCATATTTTTTTAATTACTTGAAGCGAAGCTTTATATCGCCAGGTTCTGGCGGATCACGTCTGCGAACAAAACTACTCGGGAAGCATTTCGACCGAGCCGTCTAACTCGACTAATCCGACGTTTTTTGTGTCAAATAAAAGTGACATAATTGATCAGCACGAGCACTCGGGCTGTGTGCCTCTTCTTTGCTTCGTGTGTGTGTTCCACTCGCACTCTCAGTTCGCCGATCAATTATTAATTACCGACTAGCTTATCTTTCTATCCTGTGAAAAGGGACAAGGTGTGAAAGTAATTGTAAGCCCCGCTCGGTGGTCTAGTGGCTAAGGCACTCGGCTGCTGACCCGCAGGTCGCGGGTTCAAATCCCGGCTGCGGCGGCTGCATTTCCGATGGAGGCGGAAATGTTGTAGGCCCGTGTGCTCAGATTTGGGTGCACGCTAAAGAACACCAGGTGGTCAAAATTTCCGGAGCCCTCCACTACGGCGTCTCTCATAATCATATAGTGGTTTTGGGACGTTAAACCCCACATAGCAATCAATCAAAGTAATTGTAAATGGGAATGATTTCGCCGGCTAGTATGAATTACGAGAACAATTCAATGGCGAGACCACTCGCATTAGGAACGGATATCGTGCCATTTTCGTATACTCTCGAAACAACGCGGTGTTTTATTTGCCACAGGAAATAATTTTGAAACCGACGTTGGCCGCTGTTGATGTGATCATATCCGTCACGCACAAAAAAGCACTGAGATCTCGAAGTGTTTTGTCATTTCATTAGCTCAATGTAACCTGTAAAGATAACAAATAAAATAACTATAGCAATATTTCGACTATATCGAATTCACCAGTTCCACCATAGTCAAATCATCGGGGTCTTTCATTTTCACCAGTGCAGGGTATACCATACCAGATCCTAGCATCTAGTTAACCTCCCTCCCTTCATATTCTCTTTCTCTCCCTATTTTCACAGCGGTGGAAGGACTTTGATCTATAGCCTTTTCTGTTTGCCTACATCAGTGAACTTCTTCATTAACAAAAAATAAACAAGTCAAAAAAAACATTTGATTTTGTTTTTCAATTGAAGTTCTGAGCGTTTGCTTGTTTATAAACTACCATGCCAACTACAATGATACGTATATCCTAGTCTTAACAGTGTTCGTTTGCGTGAAGCACGGTGACGTAAAATACACGAAAGCAGTACTTGTCACCATGTACTGCTTCTTTCCTATATGTTTTACTACGTGTTTCTCTAAACCATTGGCAAGAGCAGTAAGATCGCTCTGTTGTGGAATATACTGATATGCGGATGCCTATACGTACACGTTACACTTCTCATCAATCATACTGTAGGTATAACAGAAGGCACTCCACTTCTAATTCAGAACCAATCAGCCTTCTGGACTTACTGTTTTGTCTTGTTGTGGTCGTATATTTGTTGTTGTTGTTTTTTCTTTTTTAATGTACGGCCTGCTTCTAAAGACCTTGCCTCAAACTTCTTACTATTCAAGTAAAAAAAATCAGCAGACCCCACGTACCTGGGAATCAACGTTATGAGAAGCATCCGTTGGCAAGGTGACCGTGTCGCAATTTATTTATTGTGCGACACGTCATGAAATGACGCTAAAGATATGTACAGTGGCGAGCACTGTTAGCGTGAACACGCGAGTGCGTGGCCGATGGCACTATCAGCGCCACGTAACAGCCATCGTTGGAAACATTGCACATGCGCAATATGTGCTTTGCGAAACATACTTTTCACGGTGCGCATCACGTCATCGATACGCTTGTTCATCGTCTGCTTGCCCCATTTTTTGTTCACTGAGCTGATACCTTCTGCATTTCAAGGTCCATCTAGATTGAAGATTGGCGCGTGAAGGAAAAAAAGTGAGTGTAAGAGGGATAATTATTAAACTTTTTATTCAAGATAATTGCACTTTTGCAATTCAAGTTAAACAAGACCAAGAGAACAAATATAAAAACATGAGTAAATCTAATAGCGAGTCATGTGACCACTTACAGAAACGACTGCAGCTATTCTGGACGGTAACGAGTCGTAAAGTGATCGAACATATTCCCGATTGGCTTTCAGCCTTTCCCACTCGTTGCTGACTTGCGCCCACAACTGATCCGAAGTCACGGAATAAAGGGGCTTCCTTGTCAAAGAAGCTTTCAGACGGCCCCACACGTTTTCTATCACATTCAGGTCCGCTCCTTTCGGAGGCCATTCCAGTAGCTGCATGTGCTGCTCCACCTGGAACTCCTTGACAGCCCGCGCCGTGTGTAACGTTGACCGGTCCTGTTGGAACAGGTTATCACCGTCTGGGAATAAACTGCTCGCATATAGCAACAGCACATTGTTCAAAATGTTGCAGTATTGTTCCGACGATAAGTGTCCACGTATACGTTGCATGGGCCCTAAACCATATCTTGAAACAGCACCCCACACGCTCACACTCGCTCTCCCACTGGCAGAAACACCTTGCACGTTGTCTGGGTCGTTCCTGCGTGGCATTTTGACGTTAACTAAAACGATTGCTTTTCAAAGCAGGAAGTTTGCCTCACCGTGTGCCTGGTAGTCTCTAAACACGCAATCTTTGTTGTTGTCGCGTCAAAAACGTCGACTCATCCGAAAAGATGACGTGACCCCACTCTTGTCATCTCCATGCTTCGTGCAACTCAACGAATTGCCGTCGTGCGTCCTTCGAAGGCCCGCAGTACGCAGGCGACGTCGAACAGTGGTGTCCGAAACGTCCAAATCCAAGTCCTCGCGTATTGCAGGGGCTGGCAAGAAAGGGTTACGAACAGCAGCTGCAACTATGAGGGCGTCTTCATCGTCTGAGGTAGCTTTAGGGTGGGGCGCGCGGGGTGCATCCTGAATGCGACCTTCATACTTGAAGGCTTGAATTATGCTGTTCACAGTCTTCAGGGGCCTATCAACTCAAGCGCCAATATACTGCTGGGAATAACCTTTCAGGGAAAGATCGACAATTGAGCGCCGTTCATCATCAGGAACCCTAGCCATCATACGATCTGGCGACAGAATGAACGGCTGCAAAAAATGTTTGGTTGTTTTATATATGGCGTTGCATGCACAACAGCTTTGAAGGGAATGAATAGACACGCCCCCATAGATATACAAGTTTTTTTATCTTGTTCTGTTCAAGCACAGATGTTTAAAGAAATCTTAAAATGCAGGATGCATGGGCTTAGAAAACAAAAATGCGGCTAGCAGACGGCGAACAAGTGCATTCATGACGTCATGCGCGCGGTGCAACAATTATTTCGCCGAAGGCGTGATGCGCATGCGCAATGTTTCCAGTGATGACCGTAACGGGGCGCTGACAGTGCCGCCGGCCACGCGCTCGCGTGTTCACCCTAACAGTGCTCACCGCTGTACAGTATTTGCACGCACAGACATAAGTTGAAGAGTTGCAGAAGCTTATATAATCAGTTGTTTGCAATTGTGCAACGATGCCAACTGGAACATGCGTATTGGCCACACCAGAAGCTGATATGAAGCTCTAATGCTCGCGAGGATGCTGGCCCCGGACGCTGCTGCATAAATCAACTTCAGCGCATGGCACAAACCACAATTGACATTAATCCGACGTGACGGCTGTATCAAAGAAGTACATATGTAATGTTCAAAAAGTTGGGTAGGCAGCACTGCAACCACTATTGACGTTTCACAAAGATTAACGTCTATTTGAAAAGTAGTTCCGAGACCTGGCGTAGCTCTGTGGTAAAATGCTTCATTGCCACGCAGAATGCTTGGGTTCGATTTCAGCTGGGACCTTGACATTTAGTCTTTGCATTCGTCGAATCGACACTACCGATGTTGGGTATTTCTTGACGCTCGCGCGTTAAAATTTCCTATGTGTGTTCTCGTCCTTCCTGGGTAGACATTGTGTCCATCACCTGTGGCACATACCCGCATAACAGCGGCACATACCCGCCCCTGGGTATGTGTAAGGCCGCGTTCACACTGAGCATTCCGGCCGCCGAAAGTGCACCGAGTCCGGTTCGGCGGCGGCGAGATCCGCCGAAAGGGCCCTCTCCACGCCGATCGCTCTCGGACCGATTTTTGCGGCGTCTGCCGCCGAATCGGTCACCGCGGACCATTAGGAGCGCTAGTCAAGGAATTTTGAAAAATGGCGACCAAGCCCTACTCACTTGTTAGGCCGCAGTGCACGTAACTGAATGTTGAAACCAACGGGAGTTTAACCTACTCTGTGCCTACTTAACATCCGTATTTCGTGAAAGAGGTAACCGAGCTTGCTGTTGGCGTGACCGAGCTTGTTGCGGTCTTGCAGAGCAAAACGAGCCCACCAACGCCGCTGGCGTCAATGGTTTTATGCTCTTCGTGCATTACAAGACAGCCACTTGCCAGCAAAGTAAGCAATACTGTGCTTTCTTGCTTCTTGCGTACGAGAATGGTCGAAGTATACACCACCGGATAGCGTAGTGGCGTTTGCGAGTCGCGACAACAACCGGGTGACAGCGCATCCATGCCGCGTTTGCCCCGTAGTAGATGGCATATTCGGCGGCGCGGGGCGCATCCAGTGAGAACGACGCTGCGTTTTGGCGGCAGGGGAATTTCGGTCGCTGTAGAAAGCGGATGTTTCAGTGTGAACTAGGCATAACTGTAAGGCGGGAATTGTCTGACGACATAAGCGACGGGATTGTGACATTATTCATGTCTTGACCAGCACGTCATATTTGTCAAACCATCTTACCCTCCCATGCTAATTTTTGTTCACGCCACGTTAAGGGGGTGACCACAAGAGCACCCAAACGTAAGCGGCTATAGATAGATAGATAGATAGATAGATAGATAGATAGATAGATAGATAGATAGATAGATAGATAGATAGATAGATAGATAGATAGATAGATAGATAGATAGATAGATAGATAGATAGATAGATAGATAGATAGATAGATAGATAGATAGATAGATAGATAGATAGATAGATGATAGATAGATAGATAGATAGATAGATAGATAGATAGATAGATAGATAGATAGATAGATAGATAGATAGATAGATAGATAGATAGATAGATAGATAGATAGATAGATAGATAGATAGATAGATAGATAGATAGATAGATAGATAGATAGATAGATAGATAGATAGATAGATAGATAGATAGATAGATAGATAGATAGATAGATAGATAGATAGATAGATAGATAGATAGATAGATAGATAGATAGATAGATAGATAGATAGATAGATAGATAGATAGATAGATAGATAGATAGATAGATAGATAGATAGATAGATAGATAGATAGATAGATAGATAGATAGATAGATAGATACGCTCAAAGTCTCTGAAGCTCGCTAAGAACTGCTTCGCATTTAATAAATGCTTCAATCTTGCATTTCTGGGCTGTAAAGGCACACACTTGTATTTCAGATAGAAGTAGCTGTTTTCGAGGCAAATACACCTGTGGGATACTACCATACCACTTTGCTACGTCCACGGACGTAACAGAAGGTGAGGTTTTACTGAATTGGGGTCATGTTTCACTGACCTATGGTGAGGTTTCACAGATTGTGAGTTCCTGGTGAAGGGTAGTTCCCCTTGTAGTGGTCTTTTATATCGCGTCCAACAAAGAAAACGAGCCTTTAATTTTCACTTCTTCGCTACCCCGAGTAAAATTTCTGATCTATATTCAGAAATGCCACTGATGCGGAGCCTTTGGCACAAAGAGAGACCTGTATTTTCGCGTTTACACATTTTTGCAATAGCCTTGGGCCAGACAGGTGGGCCCCTTTCGCACTTTATAGCAGCCCGTGATACATTCAGTTTTGAAGTGATGGATATTTGAATTCATGAACGTAAATGCATACAGGTGCCCGAGTTATTGAAGAGTATGCCTCCCCTGAAAGCCCATGGGCGCGTTCCTTCCTGAGTCACCAATAACGGCACGCTGAAGAAGACTATTGGCCAGATGGCTGCACGAGACGTGCACATTAAGATTTATCTCTCCTTAGCGTCTCGTTCGTATTCGTAAGTTCTGAAGCGTGTGACGAGTTCAGGGCACCAGGGTCGGAGACAAGAAAGAGAGAGAAAAAATACACATTTATTTCAAACCTGCGTCCACGTCCGAGCGAAGGTTTTTCTGACCTTCATAAGACGGTCAGTGCACAGGGAAGGGTGGTTTTCTGCGTGGAGGTCATCTTACCCATATTTGCAACACAGGGATACCTTGTTATTGGAAAGAGCGAAAGGTCAAGTGAAAGGTTAAGCACGTTAGTACAAAGTGAATGGCCAGGAATTGTATTAGCTTTCTTATCAAACTGTGTGTCAGCATGCCTTTGACATCTCTGAGGAAAAGAAGGGACCACATATCTATGAGCTGCTCCTGAGAATCGCGAGTTTCATTAGCGACTAAGAAGATTTTCCCGTCGTCTTTGCTTTGGCAGTTTGGCGTCGCACATGCATTGTAAGGTTGTTTTCTTGTCTACTTATTGTCTTTTAAATGAAAAAAAGAAACTCTGGCTGTGGAGCAGTACCAGTATCAAATGGAGACGTAAAGGCCTTTGTTCTGAAGAAACACTACGTCAACTTTTTCCAGTGAACTTCTCTACGAGAAGGGAAGTAGCGAGAGTCAAAAGCGGCCTCATGGTTCCCCATCCATTAGGGAGGATGAAGATTCATCCCAGCGACCCCCCCCCCCCCCTCCCCACTGTAGACTCCGGAAGCAACAAGACTTCTCTGTCGATGCGAAAAATGAAATTGAAGTCGTGATACGCTTCTAACAACAACCTGTCTTTGTTCTCCGGCTTGTCGAAGGTGTAGGAAAAATGTTTCTCGCTCTGTAACAGCTGCAGTCTTCGGTGGTCAATATTGTCAAAAAAGCTGCGTGCTCGTAACATTCCACAATGATGCGACTGGTCTAACTGGGTGAAGATATGACTCGGCGCTCCTCTTCAATGACAATGGGAGTGCCCCCCCCCCCTCCTTCCACCATCTACAATTCAGATCGGGCCAATGCGGAGCGCCGTATTCGCAATTCAGTATATCTAAACGAGTACCGTTACCCGGTGGTGCATTAACGTACGAAGGCAGGAAAAGTACCTTGTCACTCTCACTCTATTCACCATCCGTGTTTCTGGCGCTTTACCTGCTTTAGTGTGTTCACTATATCTTGTTTTTTTGTTTTTTTTTTTCACGAGGAGCGTGTTTCTCATGCCAACATAAAAAAAAGCTTGAAATTGGTCACTATAAAAAAGAAACCGGGTGTCACTCGTGAATATCTTTGGATAATAATATGTTCACACGACGCGCTATTGCTGACGTTTGAAATATGAATGTAATTTAATTTCCCCACCCCTCCGACGCAATTCGGTTTCGCCACCTGGCACATGTGATGCGCGGTAATCTACACCATTCAGTGTCGGTGGCATGGCGAGAGCGTGAGGGTACGTGTATCAGGAACTCGTATAACATTTCTCGATATCGCAAATGTTTTCTGTTTTCTGCTGCTTCTATTTTCTAATGTTTGAACATCTGCAACAGTTCTTCGTATGAGCCACGGAACCATTAGTCAGCAGTCTCGACTATGCGATGGCGCCCCGATGGTTGTAGGCGCGGCCACCGCCGATCCTGCGCAATCTCTGTTTGACAGCTCCCTCGCGACATTCCTGTATCAAAGTGCACGCAAGCGGGCGGACTACAACGACAGCCGGCTGGCAGTCGAAACACGGCCGCTACAGGGCCATTAAAAAGCGCTTCATCATAGTCATGGATGTGGTCCGCTGGCGAAAAAAAATGAGGAAACTCCCATTTTTCCTCCCCTGCCTCGTTCGCGTTCTCCCGAGTTTATCTGCTTTTTGAGAAGA
The DNA here is from genome assembly GCF_013339725.1 of Rhipicephalus microplus. Taxonomy (NCBI): domain Eukaryota; kingdom Metazoa; phylum Arthropoda; class Arachnida; order Ixodida; family Ixodidae; genus Rhipicephalus; species Rhipicephalus microplus. Next base: position 66,011,579 of record NC_051169.1, read on the forward strand.
GACGGAAAAAGAATGTGTTTCCAGCGGCTTTCTCGACTCCCTCGGGGCTAGGGAGCTGTTGAGCTCATTTTTCTCGCAGGTGGAGTCGTTGAGCAACCGACTTCTGCTTGAGATGAATAGTTCTATGGGGAGAGGTAATGTCGAGTGACATCGTTTGCTCTTCTATATCTATCTATCTATCTATCTATCTATCTATCTATCTATCTATCTATCTATCTATCTATCTATCTATCTATCTGTCTGTCTGTCTGTCTGTCTGTCTGTCTGTCTGTCTGTCTGTCTGTCTGTCTGTCTGTCTGTCTGTCTGTCTGTCTGTCTGTCTGTTGCTAGCTCCACATATACCAAATTTGGTGTTACGTGATGTCAATAGATGAAGAAATATATGACTGATGCAAACATGATAATCCTGACATGCGTGTCACGTAAGAACATGACAACATACCACGCTAATAGCGTGCTCACGGTCGTTTCGCTAGCTCCACATATAATAAATTCGGTATCATGTGACGTCAATAGATGACGAAGATAAACGACACATCCAAACATGCTAATCAAGGCACGGATGTCATGTACGGCATCTCTATCTATCTAGCTATCTATCTATCTATCTATCTATCTATCTATCTATCTACTATCGATCTATCTATCTATCTATCTATCCTATGTGTACTGTCTGTCTGTCTGTCTTCTGTCTGTCTGTCTGTCTGTCTGTCTGTCTGTCTGTCTGTCTGTCTGTCTGTCTGTCTGTCGTCTGTCTGTCTGTCTGTCTGTTCTTTTCGGTGAAAAGAGACATTATCATGGTAAAGACAAACATTTCACCATAGACACAGACACATGAGCCGGTCCAGTGGCCCTTGACATGGAGTTGAGTTGCAAACGACTGGTGGTCGGCGACTTTCAAAAGCACGAAGCTGCTGTACCTCAAGCTTGAATTGAAGGGAGTTGCGCAGCGTTTGCGCTCGACGCACGTATTTTTATCTCTCTATTCTCGGTTCAAGAAGCTGTGTGCGAATGCTATGAAAAGAAGTAAGCAAATCTATATAATAGTAGATATGAAGGTTGGTAACCTCGAGGATGACATTTTTTTTCTTTTATAACGCGTTGCCTACGCAGTGATCAAAAACATATACGTATGTCTCTTAGGTGATACGTAGACGGGGTAAATAAGTAATGACGGTGGAGATAGCAGACACGTAAACATTTCTTTCAATGATCTGTCGTCTGAGAAAGAAATTGATTGATTAGGTACACAGGGGAGAGGCAACGAACTGACAGTAGTAACAATATTGAGCCGAATAAATAGCGTAGTGATATATATACTTGACTGAGTAAACACGAAAGTTACTTTATCTCTTCTCAAAGAAGTATTTAGCGAGTCCTTAAGTGGTAGAGTCGGCGAGTGCAACAATTTCAGCCAAAAATTAAGTTTGAGGAAGCATAGGTGCGTCTGGGAGAGATCTAGCGAGTAAGTACTGTGTTGGGTAAAGAGAGAGAATGTATAAATGAGCCAGTGCCTTATTGAAGACACCAGCATCTCAGCCTTATTAATGGTTTCGCTTTAGTTTATGATCAATTCAATGTGTGTCTAGGAGGGCAGCCTACATTGTGCCTATTCGCTGTAGAGAACTGTACAAATCAAAGTGGGTGGGATACAGGGAGCCGAGTATATGTGATAATAATTATAAAATAAGACTACGGTAAAGTAGGTGATCAGGAATTTAGGAGCTTGATACCTGTTACAACCAACGTCATTATGAAGCGCAACGTCACAGGGACTACAGAATTATTGTGATCATGTGAGATTACTTATAGGTAAGCATGATCTCACGAATGTTTCCTACGGCTTGCCTTCGCTGAAATCCGACTGCCAGGTTCTGTTGCGAAAATACATGCACCAGGTTGATTCATGGCTAAACAGATGTGTTCGTCGTCAGTTTTGCGGTAGTTTCTTATAAATGGTAATTAAGTTAATTCGACGATTGCGCGCCCTGAACTCGATCAGCAGACCACTTCAACAGACAGTCATGTAATCCACACATACCGGTGTTTTATCGTATGAATATCGTGGTGAACTTTATGGCCTTGTGTATCCTTAGTAGCTTCTCCTGGCATTCATGTTCTCTTTTGACGATATGGCTGTTCCCTGTATGTTGTGTCAGTTTGGTGTTTGTGGTGTACTTGTTGTGTTGTATTGTAGGTGTCTGTGTGTTGCCGTGTGTGTTGTGTGTGTCCATCCGTCCGTCCATCCCTCCATCAATCCATCCTCCGTCCGTCCGTCCGTCCGTCCATCCAAAAGATGCAAGCTGTTATAAACTAGACGGCGGTACGTGTAGTTGATTATGAAAGATGCGAGGTGTTATAAAATAGGAATGATGCCACATATGGCGCGTGTCATCGTTCGATTATAGTTGCGGCGACGTACGCTAGGGGGGAGCGTTGCAATAAAATCGAGTGGGCAAATGTACGGAGGATTCATGGTTTACCAGGTTTACCTCCGTAGCTTCGCCCACTCCTCATCATTCACTTCGTGGATGTGGCGGCACTTTTTATATTGTTTCCATTTTGTGTGTGTGTGTGTGTTGTGTGTGTGGGGGGGGGGGGGCTTAGTGTGTTGCCTGTGCCTGCTTCCGTGCTTATTGGGCAATGAGCAGTTGCTGTATATTAAACATGTTTTGTTATAGTCGACTCTAATGCAATACAAGTTGCCTTATATCTGCAACCGATTACATAATAATAATAATAATAATAATAATAATAATAATAATAAATAGTGAAAATACTAATAATAAAATTAATACTAATAATAGCAACAGCCAGGATTTAGTCCACCTCATTTTGAGCTGGGCTAGGTATCATCAGCTTGCACGTGGTGTTGGAAAGTAGTCAACCTGTGCCGTTAGAAGACTCACGGCGTAAAAATGTGGGGGGAAATTGTTGATTGCGTATGCGTGTAAGAAGGTGTGATGATAATTCGGGCTCAGGCCCCTTACACAGTAAAACGAACTAATGGAAACACAAAGGCTTCAATCTTTATCCGCTACAAGAGTGACAGATACGTTACACAAGCGCACGCATAGAGAAATACATTCCAGTCTGTCGACAAGTCGGTATACCATCTATTGTCGCGGCGATGGCCCACTCCCGACTCGTCGTACCACGTGACGACGTTGTAGGGGTAGATACAAGTGTATTTGCCGGTACGGAGACCCAGTACAGGACAGACCAAGGACACGGCTCGACCGCACCGTAACACACCAAAGCCGGATGAATACTTGTCCCAGGAACACAAGTCTTGAGTGACGGCATACGTGGCTTACCGAAAACGCGGCTCCCGCCCAGGCAATAGCAAGAAACTATAGGGCTAGTGCCATGACCGACCGGTGATGACGATGCTTCTTGTATGATTGACACTTCCGCCGCCCCCCGGGAGGGAGGGATCGACCAAGAGTCAGGCGGATCATACAGTCTTAAATTTTCAAGTGTTAAAAGGTTTGCATGTACAATGATAATAACTCCCAATTTAAGCTGTCTATAGCACGAACTGCGCTCATGAACTTCTTTCTCGCACTATTGCGCTACGCTTGCGCGCAATCGACCGTGCACCTTGAATAACTAAGTTCCCACCACAGAAGAATAGCAGTCAAGCAAGTGAACGACAGCGTTACGTGTATGGTGGGAGAAACTTCTCGCCGTGCTGCGGCGTTGCTAGCGCTATGTGGATTCCTTCAATGACGTCCATCTTTTACCTTGTGAAAGAGATGAAATCTCACAGAACGCGTTTAACGGTGCCTATCAGGGTGCACGAGTGGAAATAAATAATAACACGATGTTGTGTCCGCAAACCGCCGCGAGACTGTACACACTCGCCAAACGGGACGATCGGTGCGCCTTTCAAGAGAGGACGTTGTCAACACTTCGTATGCTGTACACGCATGAGCCTGCCGCGGTGGTCTATAGTGGCTGAGGTACTCGGCTGCTGACCCGCAGGTCGCGGGATCGAATCGCGGCTGCGGAGGCTGCATTTTCGATGGAGGCAGAAACGTTGTCGGCACGTGTGCTCAAATTTGGGTACGTTAAACAACCCCAGGTGGTCGAAATTTCCGGAGCCCTCCACTACGGTGTCTCATAATCACATGGTGGTGTTGAAACCTTAAGCCACACATATAAATCAAGCAGTACAAGCAGCGTAAGCATACGTGTTTTTCTTTAGACGTCGAAGACGTCCGAAGTCCAAAACAACGTGTTCTGGCATATGGTGTTATTATAAAAATATTCCGATGAAAGAAAGTAATAAAGTTAAAAACGAATCACTTCGTTTCACATTATTGCCTTTAAGGACCCTTTGGTACGAGTATTACATAAGCGGTGTGAGTATGTTAGTACATAATTTTCATAATGCATAGCAGGGCACCAAAACATGAAAAAATAAAGCAATGCATGCGCCAAACATTATTATCATAATGCATACCTGAGCACGGAAAAGTAAAAGATGAAGAAAAATACATGCGATCAAGAGTAACGTACGTCAGCCCTAATACATATATACCTAAATGATACTAATTAAAATTGCACTGTCATTGCGAAAAGTGCGCAGTGACGCACTCCATAAACATACACGGGCAGGAGATGGCGGCGATTCGGTGTGGCAGTTAACCCCCATACGTGCTCGTCAACTTTACAGTCCTCGTTATTATGCAGTTTGTCGGTGGCTTCTGAGAACGAAATTCAATAATGTGCTTAAGAGTATCGGTGCGAGTGCGGTTTATAAGCCACACATTTTGTCGACGACGTCTACGTATACCCAAAACCACTAAAAAAAAAATAAAAACAGCGGCGAGAAAAATAGCGCGGTGCCAGTTCGCACAGAAGCGCTATCGCATCGTCGATAATCAGTACGATAAGGCATGACTGCAATAATCAGTGTCTCTTCGAAGCGCAAAGCTTTGCGTGACCTGAAACGATCCGCTGCTTAATGATAATTTATTCTGTTCTGATGCGGGTACCACACCAGGCTCATCTCGCTCAAGCTCCCTGTCTTCATGCTGGACCCGAATCACAAAAAGACTGACCTTGAAAACGCTACTGACGTGTTTCAGCGTGTATCCGTTCTCGTTTCTGACAACACTTGTCTTGTTCGGCCGCAGTGTGTTAATCCGCTTGAAAGATATATCCGAATCTGCGAGGTTTGAAGCTAGGACATGCAAATACGCATGAGTTGTATATACTGCCAAAGCGACTGCCAACATGGCTATCATTCACTCGCTTCTGTGTTATCCGCATGCATCGCCCCCTAACGTTGTTCGGCAAGTTGAACCTAGGCCTTAAAGATAGTTGGAAGCGCGAGAAAAAAAAAAAACGAAATAGCGCCATTTGACCGACCGGCAAATTTTTTAGCAAGCTTTAGCAATTTGCAGGACAAACTATCGCAAAATGAGTGGCTATGATGTGAGAACACGAACATGACTGACAGAAAAGTCCACCTTTCAATAATTCTGCTTTGACTATCACGGGACGCATGGAGCAGCAAGCTAGAAGATAGACCAGGCCAACATCTCCTAAAATATTATTAAGTGTTGTTATCTCTCCCATTCAGACCTCTTTCTTTTTTCAGTACCATTGGCATTTTTTGAAATATGAGTCCCACCATACAAACAACAGGCACAGGAACTTTCACCAGAAACACTGTGTGATGAAAACAAGGAAATATTAAAATAGAGTGGGTATGGAAACTAGCAAAAAAAAAAATCAACGAAGTGTTCCACATGAGAAACAAGTTTGTCAGAAAGAAGTTGCACACGAAACGCATTGCGAAGTTAATGTTTCAAAACACAAAAGTTTACAATTAATATTACATGTAAATAAATGAATTCCCTTTGAAAACACTAATGCGGCATTCGGCGCCGTCCGAAGAACCCAGCTGCAACAGCGCGAACGAGATCACCACAACCACAAGCATAAATCAACTCTCCTGGTCATTCATGCTGTTGCTCCACAAGTCCCGTAACCCAACTGCCGTTCATTCTGAAGCGCAATGCAACTCCGTTCACTCTCGCCACATCCCGAGTGCACAGGCAGCTCTTCCTTCCTTCTCATTCGTACGGACGCAAGCGGCACGGGTGCTTCTCCATTCAGCCTGAGACAACGTGCGCAGCTCGTTCACCATTGCTTCAAGCGCGCAACGCCGCAAACACAAGCACGCTGATGTGCGAAGGAAGCGGAGGGGTGTCCTGCTACACGCTCACAAGCGACCGCCGCGGCGCAGCTGCCTTTCCACCTAGCGGCGGATGAAAAGTGTTTTCGCTGGGAGAGTCGCTCGCACGCGTAAAGGGAGGGCACAAGCAGCCAGCGTGGCGCCGGTGAGCAACCGGTCTTACGTGCGGGCCTATCACTCGGCGAAACCTCTCTTCCCTCTGCTCGTCCTCTTCAGCCGCTCACTGACTCCTCTTCATCATCCAGAGCCTCCTCTCTCCGCTGGGCAAGCAAACTTTCGTCCGGCCGGCTCGGGCGAGGCGCCGCACTCGGCACGCTGACCACGGCTGCATACGGTCGCGTGCGCTTCCCAACTCTCTCTCTCCAGCCTGCGCGCTTCGTCAACGCTGCCGCTGGCGTCGTCGTTCGCCTCTCGGGCTTCAGTCGGTCCTCTTCGACGCGCACCGGTCGAACGCAGTTTCTTGGCGTCCGTCGACGAAGCGCCGCGTTCGTTATCGTTGGCCGACGGGACGCCGCGTGTCGGAACTCGAAGTGCCCCGCACTGGTCCAAGGGCCTCCTCGACACTTCGCGAAAGTTTGCGAAGGTTCCTAGACAACGTCGGAAGGAGACACGCGGGTGACAGTGCTCTAATCTAAAATAGAACGGCTTCACGCCAGGTGCCATTCGGTGTCATGGGAGGCTAAAAGACGTCATCTGTGTTCAGTGACTCTTCTATCTGCGTGCAAAGTCGATGTGCATCTTTTCTTCCACTCCGGGTGACTACTAGCTCAGTGATGAAACCAAGGAGTGTGTGATTGGAGTGTTCGGTCCTAACGGACTCTCGGCTTTCTCTTTCTTCGCAAATAGAAGCCTCCTCGTCCCTGTGCTCGTTGTGAGTGTCTTGGGTACCTTTCACAACTCCCGCCTCAACTCAGCTGGAACTGATCGAGCCCGTGAAGTGTCGCTATCAAGTAGACTGTCTAGAGTGGTGGTGAGACGAAGCGTAGTTCAATTGTGCTGGTGCGAAGCGTACTCCGTTTTTTTTTTTCTTTTTTTGGAACACCGCTGTGGAGATTCATCAACCACTCGGATTCCAGTCATCGATCTTCGTGATTCCCTACTGGAGTTGCATTGTACGGCTAATTCGTCAGCGGGTGTGAATTTATTTATTTTTACTACTACTCCTTTGTGTTCATCGTAAACAACGAAGCACGACTGTGACCACCCAGCAGCTTCATATCGACACCCGTGGGTATTTGTTCAGCACCAATCTCACGCCGAAAAGCGAGTAAGTTGGTGCGTCACCATTGACTCTTTAAACAGAAGAGTGAGAGTAAAAAAAACAGAATTAAGAGAAGATCGCAGTGATCACAAATCTTCGAAAATGCACCCCTAGGACAGGATATATTACCAATGTCGTTAAGATTGCCCTCCGAGTTGTAGCTAGTTATTTTGAGAAGTATTTACTAATTTTCAAGGGACTCGCAGCTGATTAGCTGCCGCAGGGGAGAAGTAATCAACATCTGCGCGGACGCAACCACGGACCTCCAAATCGCACCTCATTAATCTGCAGAAGTTATCAGTGAACTTTAATCACTGCCTTGACTTTGTTAGTCTATAGTAGGAAACTAGTTAACATCCATACTTTTTCTCTCTCTCTCCTGTTTTTCCTTGTGCTTATCGCGGGACACTGGATTCACGTATTTTTTTAGATGTTCTTTCTATCCTTCACTTTTATGTGCATATAACGGGTAAAAAAGAGAAAAAAAAAGGCGTCAGTTTACTTTCAGCTCATTTCCTAACCTGTAATTACCGCTTATTCCCGGCGTCCGTGGCATCAAGGTACTGGAGCCTTTACTAATGGTTACACCATGCTAATGATAAATGAAGTATGTCCAGAGTATAAATTTTTGCGATGGTGCGGCGTACTTTTTCAGCTGTTTGCGTTGCAAAATGAGCAGCAGAGAATGAATCGGCATGAACTGCTACCACGTTACATCAAATGCTAGAACGTGAACTGGTAAACGGCTAGCCTTATATGGCGTGAGTAGTTGCTCCAGTAGTTAAGTCGTTTTGTAGGACCAACTTTATCGACCCTTTTAATGTTTACGAACACAGGCTCTTGAAGACATCAGATTTTGTACACCGATGTGCCTTATTAGCAACGGAAGACAACAAGAGCTTTTAAAAGTAGCTCCAGGATTTCCTACAGCTTCCTTCCCTTATTTGGCAATATATATTCAAATAAATGTTCTTTTGAGCTACATAAAAATTATAGAACATTCCTTGACGTTACGCACGTTCCTTTCATGCGAAAAATGGAAGAGAGACTTTCTTTACCCTTGAAAAGAGCTTGACAACATGCCTTCAGTTTCGGTGTTAGGAGCTGGTAAATGATAGGACCAGAGGTTTTTTTTTTTCGAGGGAGGGGGATACAATTTTCGCAACCTCTAAACCGTCTGATTCACTCGCATAATCAAAAACATTATAGGGCATTAAAGAAGGTGCACTCAGCTGTAGTTAAAAACATGAAACACGACAGTAGTACATATTACATGATCAAGATGTGCAGCGAAAAAAAAAACATAATTGAGTTAACATATGGTACGGAGACAAACACAGTTTTACGAGCAGTTCTGATTGTGTGCGATAACGTCCCGATAAATTAATGCAGCATACTACAAAGCGAATGAAAGCGCATAGGAACATTATTTGTTCTTTTTTAACTGCAGTGTGGAAATGGTGACAAAAATTGAAATTAACTAATGGGGACGAAAAGTAATGCCCGTTCTATCGGGGGTGCCCGAACACACAACCTTCGAAGTAGGTGGTCCTGGGTAACAATTAAAAAATGATCCGTTTTTGTATTTCATCACGGGATGGCTTTATGCTGTCCCATAGTAAACGGCACCAACTACTCCAAATTGTTAATCACTTTTTCTAAACACACCACGACTTTTGTGACAGAATAGTATTGCACTATGACGAAGGGTTGACCACTCTGCGTGAATTCATTCACGATGTAATTTGTGTCGACAGTGCCCCTTCAAGTGTGAGACCTGCGGGACGGCTTTATGTTCTCCCATGGTAAACTACCAAGTACTCTAGATTCTTAACCACTTCATCTAAACACGCATCCATCCATGCCTTCGATTCTCCTTCCGTTGAATGTGATGGGTGAGAGATGTGACGTCATGCGGTAGTTTAGCCTAATACGGACTATTGCCAGAAAACGTCACGAACGACTGTAACGTTAGTGGTGTGAAATGAGATTCTAGTGATAGGTTGATTTTCTAAATGATTGAAAACAGATCTACCTAGATTGAGGCGAATGTCTCGCTACATGAATGAGTTGCATAAAATGGTTCGAGAGTTTGACAACAGCGCTGTTACTTCTCCTTTATGATGGGAGGATTGTGAGAGTGATATTTTGATTTGAGGGATGCTGAATGTTGCGTGACTTGCATATTACACAGTAGCGCGGAGTATTACGCAGCAATGGTCTATGAAAGTAAGAAAAGAGGGGAGACGATACTTCGTGCATGCAACGAGAGTTAAGCAAGCATTCAAGGTTTCGCACGTCGTATAATTAAATATGCTCTTACATCTAGCCACTTTTCTCGAACGGCTTTGGAGTGACACACGCTTGGCGTTCTTCGGTGCCCTTCTAAGTCGGAACAAGCGTTGGCCAAGCAGCGTCATGTGTCTTCTTACTTTTTCTTTGCTGCAACGGTGATTAGGTGATCGTAAACCACTTTCGCTATATTTAGAGTCCTCGATTAAGGAAAGAGACACAAGGGCTGAAGGGTTTGAAGGGCGATTTAGTGATACTGGCAGTCAGCGTTTTTATTTATTTATTTCTTTATTTATTTATTCATTTATTTTCTTGCTCTTATACAAACTTTGCTTTTATGCCAACCACCGTGTGTATATATGACAGACGTATATTCTGGAATAAAAAAAAAACGCGGAGGAACGCTCATTTTCAGGTTACGTTTGTATTTCGTCCCACTCAAGAGACGGCGTGCTTGTCTTCTCCTCTTTCTTCTTTATTATTCATTTTATTACTTCAAATTTTTTTCTTGCTTTCACTCGACGGCACAATTGCTGTGTCAGAGCCACAGACGACGATATGTTGAAAAAAAATTTTGAAAAGCATTTTTAATTCAGTTTCAGTGTGATTGAGTCGCACGCTTACGCACCTGTATTTTTTTTTTTTCCTGTCTGGCTGAGTGGCTTTACTGATTTTCTTTTTTTCTTTACTCGCAGCGCCGTACATACTTAGACGTGATCGTCCCTGAACCGACTGGAGCAATGTTTTGAGTTGTATTTTTTGCTCCTGCTGCGCTGGCGATGCGAAGACGCTACTCGTTTTTTCGTGATGATACCATGGCAACATTGTCGACCTTATCTCGGTCATTAGAACGCACGAAAGCGGCGCAGCACATTAAAAAGCTGGAAAATAAACAACACGCCTGGTTGATTCACGACTGTAAGAATTTAAGGTTCGCTGTAATATATAACAACCAAGCGCAAGCGCGAATCTTGAAGTATACATGACACTGCCTTGAAATAAAGATTTCGTAACTGCTAAGACGCATCTTTGTGCCTTCGTAGATGGTGTTTCCATACTTTTGCGTAGCTATGCACATTTACGTCTTTGGCTTTGTCTCTGTTAAAACCAACAGCGCTTGGGCTTTCCGGTCATACTCTTTGATGAACTCGGACGTTCCGCATAAACGTTGCATTGAGGTGATTTGGGAAGTGAAATACGCCTGCCTTACTTTTAGCACCCCTTCCACGGAACCTAATTGGCACCCGCACTGGCGTATTCATAGACGAGGGTGGGGGGGGGGGGGGTGACTTTCCGAGGTGTTTCAAGATTGCGTGTGCGTGTTTGCGTGTGTGCACGCACGCACATATACATACGCACGACCATGAATAAAGTAGGCTGAAACCCTCCAAAAAGATGGCTGCAGATCATCTAAGGAGATGTTGATGATAAAGCGAAGAGGGCCCCATCGACGAAATGACAAAGAATGTTAATCAAAGTTTTTTAAACCATATGCGTGCTATGTACGCACTGTAGACGGTGCTGTACACAGATGTTACGAACATGCGCTTCGACAAGGGACGACAACGAGCCTCGACAACAGCCGGACAGCCTCAAGGCCTGCGGACGTTCGCTCCTAAAAAAACGTATGGCTGTGCTACTGGACAGGTGTATTGAGCATTCGGCTTGCACTGATTTTTTGTCGGTGCTCCTCTATCTCATCAGGGAATCTTTCCCGCTACCTGCAGTAGAGCCAAACGCCGAGTTATCAGCGGCAAAAAAAAACGATGAAAAGGAAGATGATAGGTGTAAAAGTAAGAGACAAGAACAGAGCAGAGGGGTCAGGGAACAAACTGGGGTTAAGGGTATCATCGTTGAAATCGATAAGAAGAAATGGACGTGGCCTGGGCACGTAGCGCGTAGGCAGGATAACCGCTGGTCATTAAGGGTGACTGACTGGATTCCCAGAGAAAGCAGGCGGCTGAAGGGGAGACAGAAATTTACGCGTGCAAATGCGATTGGGAAGATAGCGGGTATAAAGTGGCAGCAGCAAGCACAGGACCGAGTTGACTGGCGGAACATGGGAGAGGTGTTTGTCTGGCAGTAAGCATAGTCAGGCTGATGATGATGACAAGCGACAATGGAACGTTTTGCTCTGGGTGCGTTTCGCCACTGTATAGGGAATATGTTACCAACATTGTATGCAAAGGTTTCGTATGCTTAATCAGACCACCGAAGGTTGTATATATGGTCGAGAGGGTAAATGTGTTCGAAGCTGCGAGACCTGCAGAATACCGGTCACTTGTTATAATGGACGCATAAATTTGGTCGTTACAAATTCAATATATCTTACGCAGTGGGGCTAGCTATTCGGTGTTGTATATTTTGCTGCTGATTGCCAACAATGCGAAGCTTGAAATCACCTTTCGATAATATGTAATCGAGTATATGGCTAGTCAGCTGGCATCACTCAAAAGCAAATAGAAAACTCGTAATGAAATGTAAATAAAGGAATAAAGCTTTGCAGCTGTATCCCCCCGCCCTCTCGATTATTCCATGTGCGAAGCCATCGAGCATAATTTACGCTAATGAGCGATGTTCCGTAGGTCTCGCTCTAACAACGACACGCATTGATTCACAATATGTTCAAAAACACGGAACAAGTTTATTACGCCACCTCAGGCTGGCCTTCACCGTTGTGCGCCGCCAATGACGAAGGTAAACGGCACACAGCTCTTTGGCTCAGTTACTGCGCTCAAGCGCAACACTGGTATGCGTTAATCGACGAACAAAACGCAGGCCACCTACGTTGCAGATTGATGTTCTATTTGCATTTCCTGCTCACTGTTTGACATTCTTCACGCATTCCTTTTATATTCGAAGCAGCTCTTTGACTCACGTGTGTAACGCTGTACGTACGTGCGTCCGTACAAACGTGTCGAAACGCATTTCTTTCACCGCAGGTGTTGGAGCGGTGCAAAGTAGGTCATGCCGCAGCTGCGTGTTGATGTCATGCTCCCCTTGTACCCTTCCCTAACAGGTGCGTGCTGACGTTACTATCTCTGACCCACAGCACGATCGTCGCAGCGCCCGCAGCTGCCGGCTCCTCCGCCAGCTCACAACACACTTCTCTCTCGTTTCACCCTCTTTACCGACCAAAACTCTCCACTGCACTTCTAGTGGAAACAGTCTTGCCGTTCGTTTCTTTGCGATAAAACTTACACGAAACGCAACCCGTCCCCATGTTTTTTTTTTTTTTTTTCGTTTCAAACAAATGCTCACTCGAGCATTTGTTTCACTTCAAACCCTTTTCCAGCACCCGCGTGGACGACCATTTCAAATAGGTCCACCGCCCTGCGCACCACTGCTGCTTCGTATCCCATCAGGGTTCCTTTCGGGGAGTTAGTCTATAATTTTTTTTTGTTTTTGGTAAGGACTCCGAAGAGGAGGACGATTAACGTTACTGAAACCCATGGAAGTTAAGCAGGGCTTATCCTGTTTCGCACATAGCAGTTAGAGAATATAAATGGGGCAAAACGTTGAGGAAGATCGGAGGACGCCGGAGCCTTCAATATTAGATGGCAATAGCGTAATGGGACCTCGTGCGCATGCCTTCGCAAATGCTGGCCTGCTTCCGGTCTCACTGCATACCTTAACTGTGTAGTAAGGAACGACTGTGCACATAACAATGGCTGTTGCATAGTATCAGTCATTAGCTCTTGCAAGCATTGTTGTTAAGTGCCCAGTACGCCAGGATTGGGTCTGTCCAGCAAGACATCATTAGTCAAGTCCTTGCTGCTGCTGTGTCTCCAGAGATTCTGGCCGACAGCTAGGGGCGACGGCCAATGCCTGACATTTCTGTCACATTTTTAAAATCAATTTTATCGCGTGGGCCTGGCAGGCGGTCCAAGCCAGAGGATTCCTGGAGTAAGGAACCCTCCCATATTAACTCTTTGACCACCTAATAAACGTTTGCTGTCTCTCTCTATCTCTCTCTCTCTCTCTTCGTTTGGAAATCAGCGAAGAGCCCACATCACGCGAACCTACGCAGCTGTTCATCTTGTGGACGGTTCTGGTGCGGATGATGATCAAATGTGTCTGAGCGCTTCGTAATGGGTGGGTCCTTTGTATCACCCGCTCGTTGTGCAATTCACATCTTGTGACGCGTGACGTGGTTCTGCGCTTCTGCCACGCATTATAGATAGTATGCGTACTTTGACTACATGATATTCAGATTTATCAGGAAGCACCATCTAGAATGGTGCATATTTCATCGATTCGTAACCAGCTCTCTGTATTGTATTCGAACTGCGTTATGTCATGGACCGCATGACCAATCGTTGCTGGAAACAAGGCAACCTCAATGAACAAGAACTTCAGAAAGGACATGACGTAACGTTTCAATGGTTACCATGCCACAGCGTAATAATCGATAAGGAGCATGCTGACGATGCAGCAAAGAACGCTCACGAAAATCGCATGATGGATGCCATTCCACTATGAAGAAGCGACGCAGCAGCAAGGATTTATACGCTCGCGAACAATGATGCCAGGTCTCTGTGGAACACGCGTGGAATTTCTCCACACCCATCTTTACGGCCTGGATCCATGCCTGTATGACTTACCATCCTATCGGGTTTATCCGGATTTTTGCCTTTGCTTGACGCATCGGATCCATGGGCAGACAGTGTGGCGTGTGAGCGTTGCGGCGCTGACAAAACCATCGATTGATTGATTTGTGTGGTTTAACGTCCCAAAACCACCATTTGATTATGAGAGACGCCGTAGTGGAGGGCTCCGGAAATTTCGACCACCTGGGGTTCTTTGAACGTGCACCCAAATCTGAGCACACGGGCCTACAACATTTCCGCCTCCGTCGAAATGCAGCCGCCGCAGCCGGGATTCGAACCCGCGACCTGCGGGTCAGCAGCCGAGTACCTTAGCCACTAGACCACCGCGGCGGGGCGACAAAACCATCGGACATATTCTGTTTCAGTGCCATCAGTACAGCTGTGAGGGACAGTCTTTGTCAGCAGTGTTTACATGCCTCGACGACCAATCCCATTCCGGAAAATTATTTTTGGAAGTGCCTGAAAGGTCGAGCCTTCACGCCTTAAAGTGACGAAGGTCCTCCTGAAGTTTCAGCAATCGACCCGCCTCGTCGAAAGATTGTGGCATTCTAGTGCGCGTGTGTTTTCGCTTCCCTTCCTCTCTCTCATTCCCCATTACGTTGCTTTTCTATCTTCCCTCCCCTTCTCCTGTGCAGGGTAGCAAACCAGATAGTTGCTTTCCGGTTAACCTCCCTGCCTTCCTTCATACCATATATATCTCTATATATAGTGTTTTTTTTTTTTCAAAGCAGCTTCAGCAAATAGTAACGTAGCGTTTACGCCACAATAAGAGTTTGGGGTAGAACACGTGCCTTGCCACGCAGGCTTCGATCCTCACTTGTATGCGGCATTTTTTTTATTATTTGTCTTATTTGCATATTTCACGAGTTTTCGGTCACAAACATGACTATTGTTTTTTCTTCACAACCAACGCCGCCGACGCCGCCATCGGAATGTTTGCGAAAGGAGCTTTCTAACGCTATCGTGTTAGAAGAGACAGCTCACTGTTGAACGTTTCCGACGCCGTAACTGTTGTGTGCACAGCGAGGTGGTCAATCAGCATGGTAGCCTCCAGAAAGCGTATCTTGTGCCCCCCCCCCCTTTTTTTTCCATAGGCATGATGTAAGAAAGCATGGCTGCAGCAGCTTCTTCATGACGAAAGGCTTTTCATTTATTCGTTATACAGCTTTGTGGGGGTCAATTCTGTCGCTGTTAACGGACTTAGGGTATACGTGCTCCACAGTATGTTCAATAGCACAACTACTCAAATGGATGCATACGAGCTGATATGAAAGCGAAAAAGAAGCTCAACCAAACTGATCCAGATTGTCTTCCATGCAATGAAAATGAGCGGGAAAATATTTGACATATTTTTGTTTATTGCTAAATTAGATAGCAAAAAAAAAAACACTGGATCACTATGATTTCGTGGGACTCCAGTCTTGGACGGGAAGACAATCTTGATCGAAAAGCGCCATTAACGGGACACAATAACAAGGCAGCACCAATCGATGACAACCTGAAGAGACCCCAATGCCAGTTCATAATTTGCATATTGGAAAACGTTCCTCAACATGCTTCATAATGCGTGTCTGAAATGCAGAATATACCAGAGGCTCGGCAGTATATGTGTGGCACGGCACTGCGTGCGATATTTCCGACTCGTTCTAAATGTCTCATCGCTTCACGTGCTAAGGCACGAAACAAAACGGACAAAAGTGATGGAGCGTTAGCCAAGTCGGCCGTTTCTGTTACACAGAACTCGTCCACGCACCTAGCTTAAATGGGCGTCGCCTCGCGCTTCCTGAAATAGGGCGAGCCCGGGAAAATGGCCTCCCCCGGCAAGTATATATGATCCAGATCGGCTCTCATACAGGTACACACACGCCGACACTCGTTTCTCTCGATACTTACGCGGCCGCGTTATATAGAAAGCGATGCGCTATACTCGCCGCTCTTGAGTTGTCGACGACCTACCTTGCATTCACAATTAGGCCTCACTCCCGTTACTGCGGCGTCTCGGTTGTCCTTGAAAATTCGCAAGCTGCAGCAGCCCAGAGGCTGAGTAGCCTCTAGGTGTGCGTGTCTTCTTCAAAACTCAAGCTACACGAACCGCAGCCAAGTTTCTTTTTTTTTTCTTTTTTCGAGGGCGTGATATCTGTTCGGGGGCGGGTTCACTGTTAAAGATGGCTTCAGAAAGAAAGAGATAGACAGAGAGGGAATGCATCGGGAACGAATAATCCAGCGGGTTTCATCTTTCTAAATTAATTTTTGTCACACTCAGTTTCTTTTCCTCTCTTCTTGCGTTGATTCTTTCTTTCTTCGCAATATAACTTTTTTTTATCGTCGATATCATCGTGGCTTTCGAAACAGCAGAAAGTCCACTGTACACGCAGCAAACTAAGGTCTGGTATTCCTTCAGTCGGACGCGGCAGCAATAAATCAAGTATGCTACCGCACTCGTTAAAAAGAGAAGCAGCGGCGCGACCACGCAAAGAGAGTTGCACAAGCGAGAGGTCGTGACGGTTCATCGGGACGTGCTTCCTGAAGCGCCGAAGACAGGAAATTCTGAGAGCCGCACGCAGAAACTCACACGTCCGGGTGACCGCTGTACATATCACTAAGAGCCACACTGAGCGGTGCACTCTACGTGCACGTTCGCGCAGTGCCA
Organism: Rhipicephalus microplus; assembly: GCF_013339725.1. Taxonomy (NCBI): domain Eukaryota; kingdom Metazoa; phylum Arthropoda; class Arachnida; order Ixodida; family Ixodidae; genus Rhipicephalus; species Rhipicephalus microplus. The sequence goes on from NC_051169.1 coordinate 66,028,603, forward strand.
CTGCAGTGTTAGACCTCCCTTGAGACCTGTCTCATTAATTCGTAATCTCGTGCCCCAGACGCACGCACTCAAGTAAGGTAAAAAAAAAAAACGTACGTGGTATAAACGCTCCAAGTCGTGACAGGAATCGGCGAACACGGCAGAATAAAGCGCTTGTCTAAATTGTTTTCTTCTCTTTGCTGGTCTAAAGTGGAAACAGAGCCGAAGTAGGAACTGCTTTGGGTACGCTGATCATGTCTTGTGCAAAGAACGCCAAAGCTAAAGCAAGCGCTGGTTGCCTAACAGTCATGGAAGAAACACAAGTAGCCAAGAGAGTGGTTACTTCTGTGCAGCGGTAGTTCTTAATTCGTTTGACTTAAGACACGGTGTTCGGCGAGAAGTAAGTGAATGTTCTCTAACAACTCAACGGATTTCTTTTCGTGTGTGTGCGTGGGGTGGGGGGGGGGAGGGGAAGCGGGTGGGTGGACGGGCTGAGATTTGCGTTCAGGTTAGCATTATAGTCTCATTAGTACTGGAAGAAACCATAGACAACCTACCTATGTCGTACGAAATATTACTGCGTAATCGTCCAGTGCTTACCTACCCTAACACCGTGGTTCAGACTGAACGTCGCAATAAGAAGGCCGCCCGAGCTCTACTAAGCCTCTTGCGAACCACCGGTCTATTGACTCGTGTAAAATTCCGAAGTGTATGGGATGTGCAAGAATTTCTCCCGCGTCAAGGTATAGTGTTGATTTGTGCGTTATTTTTCCGGTCATTAACGCGCGGCGTCCCAGTGTTTATTGCGGAGAAACACAAAGCGTATTAACAGTGTTTTGAGGCAACGCGAAACCTCAGCGCATATAGAATGACTGCACAGGCTGTGTATTTACATACTCAAGTCGGAAGTATCACGTTGTTGTTTTTTTTTTTTTTTTGACTAGGTGCATTTATCAAATGAGAAAATGCAAAAATTACATCACTCTAGTGAAATATCTACGGCGAATGTTTTAGGGGCGAATTCACGCGCTCAGAAATGTAAGATCATTCTTCTGCCGTGTCTGCGTGCATGCGTTTGTGGCCACCTTAAGTCGGTCATCGAAGCTTCTCTTTCGTCGCATTCCTATCAGGTCACCGTCGCATGCGTTTGTGGCCACCTTAAGTCGGTCATCGAAGCTTTCCTTTCGTCGCATTCCTATCAGGTCACCGTCGACGTCCATGCCTAACTTGCTGACGTCAGCTGTTTAGATGATGGTGGCGGAAACATATACACCTAGCCAAGTTTTTGTTTTCTTTTAAACAATAACTTCCTCGGCGTACCATACACTTGCATGAAGCTCTAAAAAACAGATACTTTTGTTTACGATAATGACATTTATCAGCGCAGCAGTGGTCCGTCATTCTGTCGTTCATAGTACAGGCCGGATAAGCGTGCATTTGTAAGGTGCAATGAAAACATCACCACTCATTTGCTCGTGCATGCGGAAGAACGCTGTGGTCGCATTCCAAGGCGGTCGGGGCACATGCGAGGTATTGTAGTTGGATTGAAGTGGATATTCTTGCAAAAGTCGTGGATTTTATCCCACGTGAAGCGGTTGCACTTTAATTTAAACTAATCGCTGGAAGTCCTTGCAATGTGTGTTGTTAGAGCGCGTTAAGCAACACCAGACCGACGAAGATTCCTGGGTTATTCGCTGCGGCGCACCTCATAATGATGTTTTATTTATATTTTATCTTTTATATTCTTTTATTTTTGCATATTGGAGCCCAATTTGGGCTATCATAAAGGTGTATTTTCTTTACGTCAATCGACAACATAAAAACTAGTAACACTGTGCAAGGTAGACAAAAAGAGAGAGAAAAGAATGCAACTCATCAGAAAGAAAAATCTAATCAACACATTCATGCAAGAAATTACTATAAAGGAATGGTCTGGTATAGAACCGGGCAATACATTCCACATTTCAATAGTGTTCGGAAAGAAGCTGGGTGTAAATAGGTTAGTGCGCTGGTTAGAAGGTTGGGAGGTTGAGTATGTGGCTATTCCTTTGACTCGTAATGAGCAGCATACTATTATTAAAGTGTTCCTGTAAGGAAGCGAAATGTGCCACTCTGTTCTATGAAGTCCACAACTGAGCACGGTTCAAAAGTGGACATCTTCAAGTGTCCGGAGCAGGGCAACGAAACGATAAATCGGGCCGCCGTATCGTGTTCTCTGCCCTCACCGTCGAATGCAGGTCGCATGCAGGTCGCAACGGCATAGCCTTCGGGATTCGCGGCCGTTACTCAAGATAATCGTCTCTGAGAGAAGTTCATGCGTCGATCTCCCACTTTTGAGATCACCACAGGTCAATGGCAGAAAGGACGCGTCCGCCATTGCGTGTTGTGTAACACGTTTGCGACAAAACAATCAAGGGATTCGCTTTCCTGCCATCTGGGATGGACTGTGCGGCGTGAAAAGCGGTTTAATGGCCGCAAAAAACAACTAAAAAAGCATGCTTCAATTAGAGACCGCAAGGCAAAGCAGACACATGTGGCACTACGCTATACAATATATATATATATATATATATATATATATATGTGTGTGTGTGTGTGTGTGTGTGTGTGTGTGTGTGTGTGTGTGTGTGTGTGTGTGTGTGTGTGTGTGTGTGTGTGTGTGTGTGTGTGTGTGTGTGTGTGTGTGTGTGTGTGTGTGTGTGTGTGTGTGGAAAAAAGCTTGGCTTGCTGGAATGTTAACATGTTTGATGCAGTTCTAAAAGACGAAGATGCAAAAATAGAGAGCACAGGACAGCAATCCCTGCGCTTTCCGTTTCTCGATCATTTCAACGCTGCATCAAACACGTAAACTATACAAATTGAGCAAGCTTTCGTAATCGTCTTCTTTTGCATATACCGATTAGTTCGCTGCCCCGCCAAGTGGGGGATATTGCAGTGAAGACCACCGCACAAGTTATATAGGAGGAGGAAGCAACAAAAAGGGAGAAGGCAGGGAGGTTAACCAGAAAGACATCCGGTTGGCTACCCTACACTGGGGGATCAAGGAAGGGGACAAGAAAGACGAGAAAGAGGGAAGAGAGGGAAAAAGGGGGTGGGGGAGAGACTGACAGTAATTTCACTGCAGTGTGTAGAACTCTACCGCATGTCAGAGGCGTTCACACAAGCCTGTCTTTCTCAGGAAACGCAGCAGGGCTTTCACTGCCTTGTGGGCTGTCGAGGCATGTGTACGTTGCTGTAATAGCACCTGCACAGAAAGAGGCCGATCATTCAGTCGCCACAAGTTATCAATTGGTTAAAGCGTTTACCTGCAATGAGGGGGTTACGGGGTTTCATTCGTGGTGCTACCGAGCAGCTGTTTTTTTTTTTTCGATAGGTATGAACGTATACCCATGCTTGGCGCTCTGTTGCGATTACTCACTTCTACTTTCGAAAGTGGCCTCTTCTTTTCTTCGTCAACTTCTTTCACTGTTTCTTCTGCCCCCAAAGCAGCTGTGCCATGCTTCCTTACGGGTTGCAAAGAATAAACTTATAAAAGTTGTTGCTGTGCTAGTCAGTACATAGTTGAATGTAGGAGAGCATTGCAGCACGAAAAAAAGACGCACACTGTTAATCAGAGCCCGCCCAAAATGCCGGCTATAGCCAGTAAACAACATTTTTCGTCCGTTGTTCTGGATATAACCAGAATTTAACAAGGACCTGGCTGAAAGTGTAGGTGTCTCCGACTTCCATCGTCTACGTCTTTGTACCGCGTTACGCCATTTTCCTATATTGAACAGAAATACGCGTATTTGTTATCCTCGAACCACTATAGATTAACCTGAGTTTGTTCCGGTTGGCTACCTTGTGCAAGGGGAGAAAGATAGGAGAAGATGTTCTAGCTATCGCTATACGAAGAACACAACATCGAAAAACGAAGTTGAGCTGCTGGCATAAAGGCTGTTATGAACACCGCCCTGAGCTACAATCTCGATACAGCATGTTGTCACCGTCAGATCTTGGCTGTGTCGCCGACGTCGCGACATCGCCCCGCCTAGGCGGCTGCCTAGCATTGTTCTCTGTTGTTTTACGGGGAGCCATAGTGCGTAAACAAACCTCGTCGTTCACTAGGAGAGACGGGGGGAAGAGGCAAACGATGTGGGCGGAGGCCGTTCAAGAGCACGCCACTGTTTCCGTACACCACACGTAGTCTGTTTTTCTCGACTCTGTTCGGTGCAGTGTGCCGCAGAAGAGCGCATCAGGGCCCAACATTCCCGGCACGTGGCGCTAAAGTGTACGTGGTTGGGATACTACGGTATCCTGTCGCTGGGACACATATCACGATTTACTCATGCTCGCCTCTTGGGATGCGCATTTAGGACATGCAGATGCTTAGCGATGTACGGAAGAGGAAACACACAATGAGGAGGAAAGGGAAGTGAAAGATAACAGGTCAACTACACATGTGTCTCGTATTTAACTAAATGCGCGTTATTCGTTCTTCCTGCTAATGGGGTACCTACACATATAAAACATAGTACCTGGTCTCTCTAAACATTTTCCGCCAAGTAATATTATATCGCTCGTGCGTGTAGGCATGTTTCCCGGTGTTTCTATTTGAAGTTTTGTGGCGATCCTGCTGTTATTTTCTGTATTTCTGGCCTTTGCAACGTGAAATAATTGCGTTCTTACGTACGAATATATTATCCTCGAAATTTCTTGCTAGCAAAACGAGCCTCGTCGATTACTCAGGGCCTACGCCTGCTGTGTTATAAACAAATTTTCAGTTTCCGATGTGTTTTCTTCGCGCACCTTCAAGGCCCAGCAGATGGCCACAGTAAAAGTGCTAAACGACGCTGTTCAGTGCCGTTTCGGATGTATATAACAGTCGTTGCCTGAAGCAATCGCCGCGATCGTATACCCGCCAGCTGTAGTGCTAGCCCGGCTTCAGCGCGAGTACAGTAATTAGCGGCATGAGTAAGTGAGCTTAGGTGTGCCATGGAGATGCGCTTGACGCTGCACAGAACTAAGAGCTGCGCGACTGGGTAGCGGTGGTACGCGGCCTGTCAACCGACATCAGAACAAAGAGGCGACGGCGTTCGCTCTCAACAGCCTTCCTCCTCACTTTCACCACATTCTCCTCTCAAGACTCTCTCCCAGTTTTCTGGAGTAGTCAACCACGTACATCAAAGCGCTTGCGGTCTCCGAACACCGAGTGCTGACATCCATGGCCTTCTTCGAGACGAGAAACTTTGCACTAGAAGTTCGCGGATCTTGAAGTGTTGATTTTGAAAACTCTGGGTGCTGCGAAACCTAATTCGCGGTGTCTTTGAACTCATCACACGCACGTCCCCCCCCCCCTCAAAAAAAAAAAAAAAAAAGAGACTTCCAAGATGCACCGTCGAAGGTCACGACCGTCAGAGCACCTATACTCTAAGCCTCGGTGTCAGTGAGGTGATAGAAATATCCTGAGGTGCACGTTCAGCACACCGGCTGAAGCACTTGTGCTGGCGAACGTTATATTTTGCCTGAGGGACGCCACAAGGGTGTGGTTTGAGATGCATATATGTATACGACGTTTTGGCGAAATGGCTTCGACGCTAACGCTGCGTTATAAGTCAATCGTCAAGAAGACGGCAAACACTGATGCGTGAAGAAATTAGGAGACGCCTACGGAGGACCAGAGGGCTAACGACCAACGCTGAAAATCACTCTTGCGCTTCGAACTTCTCTCTTCCCGGGTTCGGCTGTCTTCCGTAATTATCGAAGGAGTTTTTTTTTTTTCTTCTCAGCCGCGTGGTAAACAGTGTCATAGCCACGTTCTAGGCTCGGACAATGGGAATATGCTGAGACAGGTAACGAAACCTCAGCGTGTGATTGGGTAGGCCCTGCTGCGGAATCTGCGTTGTGCTTCTTAAAATAGATCGCTCGTACTGTCAGCTACATTTTCGACCCAGCTGAAGAAAGTCAATCATGTCGAACGTTTTCTGGTAGGTGTTGTCAACTCTAAGTCCCCCCCCCCCCTCCCTCCCTCAAAGCTGCTTCAGTAAATGTGAAAACAGAGTAAACGCAATAACAATCGTTGACGTCCTCTGAGCTGACGACATCCATCAGGGCACTTGTCCCGTTGGTGACTAACGGACGTGTCCACAACTGTGTCGAAATGAAGCGGAGACTGTACAGTGAAGGAGCCCTTTGGTCCAACTACGCCAATGCTATGCGGCGCTCTTCCACCAACGGCGTCTCCAGAGAGTTCAACGACGCACAGGGGTTTCCCTCTGCCGATGTTCATCATCAGGGCAGTCATGGGGAAGCTCGGTCTTCAGCTGAAAGAGCCACCATCCACTGGCTACAAAGCCATAACTCGACGTCGGCTCATCCAGAACTTAAAGCCAGAGCACTCACCAAGGTGTTAAGAAGACGTTACCGGCGATAGCAATCGTTTCCGCGAGGTTTCTTCACAAGAAAGTTGAAGGCGAATTTCTTTGATGTGTAACGTCACGCTTACGTCGCCGGCATATCACCTGCGAAGCCATGTGGATGAGACAATTACTAATTCATCCTCATTTCTCTTTTTGCTACAATGTTCCATCGGAAAGATGTACGAAGGTTCTCGGCTCACTAGTAAGGGTTGGTCTAAACCAACCTATATATTATATTTAGACCCACCACTGGCGGTCTGTGGTACACGGTTCTCGAGTGCTCACCCAAAGGTCACGGGATCATATCCCGGCTGCGTTGGCCGAACCTCGACGGAGGCAGAGTGCTGGAGGCCCACGTGCTCTGTGGTTTTGAGACGTTAAACCCCACATATCATCATCATATCATCTTCAGCCCACGTGCTCGGATTTAGGTGCTCGTTAAAAGTATCAGGGGGTGTAAACTTCTGTAGCCCTCCCCGACGGCATTCCTCATAATCATATCGAGTTTACGTGTCGCCTGGTCCCAACAATTACTATTAGATTTAGCGACTCTTCATAGTTTTTCAATGGGGCCTATTTTTACTACGTTTTAGTAGGTCAGTCATATCTGCGTAATTAAAAATTTATGTATAGAGACAATTACAAGCTCCTTTTTTAAGTTTTGGTAGGTCCTCGCTATAAGATTTTTCTTTTGGCTGTGTATGTGTCTTTCGTTTGATTCGTGTGCGTGCTCCACTCTCACGTTGATGGTCTTGACCCTGCAGTTCCTGCAGCTCGAAGGAAGGAGTACAGCAGCGGCAGTGCCGAAACCTTCACAAGGGGTTTGTCGCCGTAATCTTATTACACATCCTGCATTCGGGCTTGCGGCTTCACCGCAGTCCCATATAAGCGACATGGGGGCGGGCTCTAGCTCCGCATATAAAGAAAGATGCAGGCTACTTATCCACCAGAAATGGTAAGAGGGAAAAACAACATAAATAGCAGAGGGATGAGAAACCGGATTTATTGGCATAAAGCCAATATTAGCAACGTGCAAGCACGTACATTCGGCTTGCGAAATGAAGAGATAGCCCGATGCCTGAAACACTGATCCGAAGTCAGGCGCCTTATCCACTAGGCCACGCAGACGATGCCTGAAATACTGTAGCAGAAAGAAGTTTTACTCGAAGCGGGTGTTGAAATGGTCCACATCATCATCATTATGCGTTTGTTTTCTTACTGTTCTTTTTCTATTGTAATATCATTTTTCGCATTATTGTAATGAAAGAGTTTCTTTATCACTCAATAGAAACAGGCAAGAAATTAAAACAAAAACAAATGAAAAAGTAACTTCACGTTGTTTTATGCGTTTTGTTTTCTGTTTATTTATTATATTTTTTTTGCTTTACACTGTGCTTTGTCGGAAAACATTTTCTATTGCATCATGAATCCAAACTGGCCCTAATTTGTCTATTAGCTTGCTCTCTTACAGAGCTATTTATATGCCGTGAAATACTTTCAGCATCACTTTTATATGAGTGGAGAAAACGCCCTGCAGACATTCTAAAAATATACAAAATGCTATATACAATGTAATGCATCTGTACGAAACGCGCGAATGCGTGATATCTATAACCTGCGACATCAATCAGTGTCAGTTTCTGTAAAATAGTAGATCGCTTCGTACTTTAAGACGGGTCGTCAATGATAAAGGGTGCTATTCTGGACACAGTGTAATTCCGCCGTATTGTCAAATTTCCTAATGGTGGTATTTTAAGCCAATCAGAAAGGTCGTAGGAGCTCGCTTGGTCAATAACATCGATCAATGGCGGAGCTGACAACATGGTGGAATTCGACAATGTCCAGAATAGCACCCCAAGTGGCTATAGGTTCTTATACGTTGCGCAAACGGAACACCGTGCTGCAGGAAGTGCGAAATGTAGCCACTTACCGCACTTTGTCGGTGCAGTCAGACAAGCCCCACGGCCGTGCAGGTGGGAAATAATTTCGTTGCTCACTCATGCATACTCGGGCTCCGACTCATCAATATTTTCTTGAGCCGGACTCACTTGGAGTCAAACTCACCTACGTATTACTCACCCTGATTCACTCAGAATCCGACTCAAGGCTCCATCTGAGTCTGAGTGAGTCCCAGTTAGTCGACTCATGAGTGCGTTCGCCGAACTGGGTCACAGATACGCAAGAATTACGCAGCCCACTCAGACGAACTCATTTGCCACCAGTCGCTACCTTGAACCTCGGGCTCATTCGACAGCTTCTTCAACTATAGAAGTAAATCTGATGTGGTTGGCGGAAGATGCTGAATGTTTGCGTGCACAGTGCAACTATTTCCGCTATTATGCTAGTGAAATATTTTCTGGCGATGAGAACGAGGCGGTCCACGACAAGAACTCGATCCTCATCGACGAAGCAATGCGATTCGGCGCCGCAATCAAGAAAATTCAGCACAGCGCCAAGCTAGAGTGCCGCGTTGACCCTGCTAAGCGCAGCCATCTTTTTTTTTACCAGCGTTGCCAGCTCGCGGAGCGTTTTGTGTAGTTGTGAATAGTCCATATGAGGAACACACTCATCTTCAATGATAGCCTCGGGCGTCTCTCATAATCATATGGTGGTTTTGGGACGTTAAACCCCACATGTCAATGATAGCCTCAGTTCCTCGGTCATCATAACACCAGCTTTCTCTGTATAACAGTGGCACTGTTATTCGACAAGTGACCTGCCATGACGGCCTAGCAGCTGTAGCTGCTATGCACGAGGTCATATGTTCCATTCGAGATCACGGCGGGTGCATCTAGATTTCAATGAAACCCCAAGCACACTCGTGTACTGAGGTTTGAGCTCACGTTAAAGCCCAGATGGTGAAAGCGATTGCCGTGTCTCATCAGTAAATCGAGACTAAACTGCGCTGTGCATCGCAAACAGAAGGTGCGTTGCTAAAGTTAGCAATATTTGTTTTTGTTAATCCGCCAAATCGGATGTCGTTCATAGGAACAGGTAAACACGTGGTGACACACCTATACAATTCATGAGATACTCAAGCAGAACAATTGATGGCTACATAGGCCAGGAGGAGAAGGAGGAGGAAAGGAAGAAATGATAGGCAGGGAGGTCAACCAGACGTACGTCCCCTTCTGCTGCAGCACAACCCCTATTACCGTCAAGAAGAACTTCACACTAAAGCACGTCAGTAGGTCGCTGTTGTTTGTACTGGCTGTATATGAAAAACGGCAACCAGAAACAATAACCAGAAGCAAAAGTATAAGCTGTTCAATCGGAAGAGGCGCTGGTGGAATCTTCCGCAGCGAAGCTCTGCCTCGGCAACGAGCTAGGCCGCAAAGTTACGGAGGCCAGCGTGGGAATAAGCGCGACCGTTTCTTTAACTAGAGCCTCTGTCTGGGGATCACGAGAATTATGCATTCCACCTCCGTCGCAACGCGGCCAAGGTTTAGCGCCTCTGACCACTTTCGTTTTGTTTTTGTTTAGTTCCTCGTATTCACGGGCTCTAGCGGTAGCACTAAACTCGCAGAACTTGTATGCGGCAAAGCAAGTAACGCGCGGCCCGAAGGCCTCTCTCTCATATATTTCGGAGGATGTTCGACACGAATGTGCCTAAGACAGTGGGCAAAAAAAACAAGCAGTCGCAATTTGGCGCAGCTGACTGGCATGACGCCTTTGAGTGCGTATTCCTTGTTGACTCTTGTTTCTTACCGTTTAGACGTCAATAATGCACGGCGGTTTCAATGTCAGCTACAAGCGGAAGATCGTCGCTGCGATAAGAAAAAAATTCCTTACGAGTCGGGAATTACGACGAAGTTCCTCGTCCTCGCGATAGCCGCTTCCTGCAGACGCTACTCCGGCGAGTGTTTTGCATTGTAAACACACTCAAATATTTCCACACATTTCCGCCTATGTTTGTCTAGCATTGGCTTAACAAACCCAATCCCGGCTATGCGGAGCGGCTGCTTCAACTGCCGCCTATTGGATCTGCTACAGCTGATCTTTCTCACTAACGCACACTCCCGCCCATGCCATTTCTTATGTGCTCCCTTGTGAAAAGTGCAGCGCTTTAAATAGAACGTACTCATTAGCGCGTTCTCCACTTAATTTTTTTTCTTCTAGGCATCAAAGAACGATGGAAATGTCATATCAAAAGTTTCGATGGCCGCTTCAGTCTCAGTTATACAATAAGCCTGTCAAAATTTTGAAAAAAAAAAAACGAAAAGTGTTGGTTGGGCCTCTATATAAATTTCATTCCTCCTCAATTCTTTGTGCGCTCTCTCCGTTCAGTTGTGTAGCGTCGCTATTCATAGTTTATGAAAACGCCTAGTTCTGTTAATCGTGGTACTATAGTTCACATGAGCATGTATTGAGCCTCTTGTGACGCACAAATGAAGTGATTTAACAAGCACTGCTTAATTATGCTGATCAGAATCGTCCACAAAACACTATAATTAGTCAGGAGTTATGAGTAAGGTACCATATGTTATGTGAGTTAATTTGGCGCATAAATGACTTCGATGATATGGTGAGCCAACCACTGCACTGGACCATAATAAAGTTGTTCTCACTCACTCACTCACTCAGCCAACCAAAACGTGCGCACGTTAAAAATCCAGGAAAGGTATGTAGTTGCACTCATGTGACCAATTAATGCAAAGTCAAGGACTGCAAGCCATAAGAAACATGCACACGTGTCAAGATGAGTATACATAAAGCTCATTATGAGGTACAATGTCTTCATGCGTAGTATATTTGCGCTCCTGTCAAGTTAAGTCTTGAAGTATTACTTACGCTTACCGTCGAGCTATTCCAACTGGTGACAGTCGAGGGAGATCCAATTCACTTGAATGCCTGATGTGATACATTGCGGCCAAAAGACAGCGCGCTAATTTCACTAAACGTTTTCTAATCTTGTAGTTTAGTGTGATCACATGCTCCACACCTCCCCATGGAAGCCTGTGTCAGCACTCCCGCCCCCTTCCTTCAGTGCTGGTCGTCCAGCTCCTATCGAGGATTAAGACAAATGAGTAGAACCATTGTGAGCACAAATTGGCAATATTGCTGTTGCGATGGGAAGCCTGTGATGATATTAAGCACTAAAAAAAATGCCAGGCCTGCGCACAACGCGCCGCAGTCACAGCGAAAACTGGAAGAGTGACCTTTTAAGCCTTTTTTAGACCACTCTTTGGGTATCTGCTACAAGTGCACTTGAAAAGTACCACTACAGCGTAAGTCATTATAATTTTTGAGTAGTGGAGATGCATTCGCTATGCTATCCTTCGTGAATATTCGGAGACGCGTGGTACCCGCTACAGACATCGAAATAATTTCATGCATTTGTTTTTATTCTGTAGATGACGACGATGCAGTATTATGCCTGAGCTTTTAGTAATGGGTAGGAGCATTCAACGGCCAAATCGTTACGCAATTCGCGTTGTTTGACGCCTGGTTCTTCCTTGTCTGTTTAAAAACATCCTGTTACTCATACTAACGGGATCTCTTTCCCGACACCAAGCCTACCTAGGGTCAGTTTGCGATGGAGTTTCAAGCGCCAGCGTTGCTCAGGGGTAGAACACTGGGCTGGTACTGAGCGTACCCGCGTTCGTACCCCATCGTGTCTTGGTGTTCTTTGTTAACGTAGTTTCTTTTTCTTATTTTGCGCAATAGGGGTTACGGACGCTGGCGGCGGCGGCGGACAATTACGGTGCATGTGACCCTTGTTGGGATCTCATAACAACTTTCTCTGCTGAACAAGAAACTCAGGGCCCCTACCCCTCCTCTTCTGTATTACTTCAAGTGAATCTTCTCCCTTAAATTCCCCAACCCATTACAAAAACTTCTGGCGTAATTCTTCATCGTCGTCAGCCACAGCATAAAAAAAAATGCACGAAACTCTTTGCAAGTGTGTAGCGGGCACCACGCTCCTCCGAAGATTGATGAAAGATGGCATGCTCAATGTTTGTCTACTGCACGAAAAAAATGGTGACTTATGGCCTAGTGGGTACCCTGCAAGTGTGAGTATAGCATTTACCCAATTAGTGTTTAAAAAATTCAACCCTTAAGCTTCGCCTTTAAGAGTTGAACGCGATATCGAAATCCGGATTCTAGTGCACCCTTCAACGGCTTAGTGCATACTTGATAAAGTATTTTGTTACATACACACACACACGCACCCACACACACACGCACACAGTAGATTGTACGAGCGCGCGTGCGCGACTGGTACATACAGGTTTTTGATCTAAAGCAAGAGTCGCATGGCCTCCAAGACACTGCCACGCGCTCTCCATCTCGGAGTCCATAAAGAGTCTCACAATGCCTCACAGATGGCAGCAAATTATCTAGCGTTTGCTGTTTGCTTGATCAACGCTTCTGGAAAGGCATGATATGTTTTCAGCTAGATGGACATAATTTCTCACTTTTAGAGCTATTCGAAAAGTTCCTGTGTGTTTTAAGCGACAATGGCTGCACTATCCCGGCCTTTTTCGGACGTAGTTTGAGGCCTCCCAAAGGCGCCTAGAAATCGCTGAACGGGCTCGTTTTCGTCGTGACACCTGTCGAACAAAATGCGTTAAAGATGCCCTGACACACTTATTCAAGTGACCACGAAAGTGAATTCACTAAGAAGAGCTTAATGCTTCACGAATTCAACGCCGCAAAAAAAATTTAAGAATCAGTCCAGTGCGAGTGGAGTTATAAAGGTTTGTCGCATGCTGCCATTGCATTATCCCTTCTCTCGTCCCGACTAAAGCGCCAAAAGCTAAGCAGGGAGGGGTGACAGGGGCAAAGAAACTACTTTACCCGTGCCTCGTGGCCTTGATGGATTTTTCTTTTGTTTCCTCGAATGCGCAGTTTCCTTCAGTGTGCTCGCGCGCACGCGTGGACAAGTAGTGGCCTCCCGCGGCCATCTCTGTAACTTGCTTTTTCGCTCACGGGCGATTTTTCGCTCACAACCAACGGGGCCAATGCTGACGGCGGGATTTCTACGACACGAACTCTCTAACGCTATCACGTTAAAAGACTCTGAAATGTCACTCTTTCAGCTTTTACTGTGATTGTGATGCGCGTTCTTGCAGGCCTGGCGGTTTTCGGTCCTAGCCTAATCCCTGATTGCTTAAATAGACCATTTAACTTCTTGCACACATGGCATGGCATCTCTTTAAGTATACTCCGATGCCTGGTCGGCCTGTGAGCAGGAAATACTCCCTAGTATAGCATTTTGTCTGACTTTTGATTCAACTAAGCGTTTCGGTTTGACAAGCGCGAAGAAATTTGCGGTTCTGTTTTTGGTGAAGCAAAACAACTGGTTTAGCAAAACAACTGGTTTAGCCTTGCTAAGTGAAACCGAAATTCATCCATCCTATGCGTTTAGAAACTCCTAGTGCGTACGTGCCAGGCAAACTCCAGTACTCACCAATAATAATATTTCTGCTGTACTAAAATGAGGAAGTGAATGCACTGGTCTCAAATGACAATTAACATTTGTGGGTAGACATAGGAATAATTGAGGAAGGCTATAATGGACAGTCAAAATTAACCCAGCGATGGACACTTGAGCCGTGCGTTTCAGCTTCGCTGGTTAACCATCTGTACGGGGTGCTTGGGCGGCGGTTAATAAAGTGATAGGCTTTCTTGGGATACTTGCAAGCAGAAATTTTGGTCTGTCTGTCTGTCTGTCTGTCTGTCTGTCTGTCTGTCTGTCTGTCTGTCTGTCTGTCTGTCTGTCTGTCTGTCTGTCTGTCTTAAACTGGTGGCTGCGTTGATACTTGTGAACATTGTCGATCAAAAAGCAAATATCACGCGTATCTGTGGCGCGAAATTAATAAGTAAATATTAGTGCCGGCTTTCTTTACTAGAAAATACATACACAGTATGCCCCGGTTATCTTTAGCCAGAGTTTAAATTAAACAAACGCAACTAGCATGTGATCAAATGCATGTTGCTGACTGTTTCCCAGAGTTGAACTATTTTTGTGTTCTAATATACTGTTTATTAAATCTTCTAACTTAACTAACTTTCGAAGGAATGAAGATGCATAGAAAATCACAGTATATTCACGGAGTGAAGGCTGATGAATAGGGCGAAGTGTCCATCCGTCCGTGAAGGCGTCCATGCGTTATATCGCGTTCGAGAATCAGATGGCGCACAGGTAACGCCGACGAGACGCGAGCCAAGGAAGCCGAGCACCAGCGTCTTCAATGCGCCCGCCACTCGGCTTCTTCCATGCCCCACCAACGATCCGACACGTGCGGGGACTATCCAGGAGACCGAGAAAGGCCCTCGTTCTCCGCGCACTCAGGCAAAGCGTGCAGCAGCCAATCAGAGATAGCGGCAGAGTAATGCCATCTAGGAAATGAGACGATAAATCGTCATCCATTTCTTCGGCCTTATTATTTTTTTGTCTCGTCTTCTCTCGATTACGTGTGAACAGTGACAAGGTTAGACCAAGACGAGCTTCGCCCCTAAAAATTTCAGTCCCATCGACAGCGGCTACGGTGTCCACCAAGCGTACCGACTGTTCAGAAGCACGTGCAGGCGTGTCACGTGATCCTTGGAAACCATAAAACGTTGACGTGCGGCGCTAAAGAGAACCGCTTCTACTCGTTTGTCTCCTAATGCTTTTTCCGTCCTGCTAAGACTAAGCTTCGCGAAACGAGGCGCGCGCTGAAACAAGGCATCAGGTGACCCCGGCTCGCGTGATCCTTGCCCTTCCAAAAAGCCTGCGGGAGACCTGCCATTGTTTCTGCTCGTCACCATCATATATTTGTACTGCATTTCTTTTCCTCCTCAACCTGTCTTTCTTGCTTTTCACTGTTTTTTTTTTCTCGTCTCGCGAGTTGACACGAGCTGAATGTCGCTGTTGTATTTTGTTAGCTCATTCTTCCTATTGAAAGTCGAGCCGCGCCAGCATGAAGGAACGTCACTTCTGGCGTAGTTCAAGCCCCCCCCCCCCCCTTTCTTCCTCGTCCTCCTATTTGTTTTAACGCACGAGTGCATTCACTTCTTGGCCTTTGGAGCACGTGTGAGTCACGTGTGCCATAGCCTTGACTATGACTCCTCGCGCATGCGCTCTTTGATTGGTCCTCGACTCGGTCAGGGTCACAGACGTGGTTGCGGTATCCCGCCGTTCTTTGACAGGGACTTTTTTCCTTTTTCTTTCTTTTTTCGCGAGCCGCCCGGTTTCACGTCCCGCTAATTATGTAGGCTATAGCAACCTAACGCAACGTGCTTTTTTGTGTGGCTCATTTGTTGCTTTTTCGCAGTACGTTGACTCGCCGAACGTCTGGCGTTCGTCGAAGCAATTCGCAACTTCCAGGTACTGTGGCGCTGCTGAGCGGTGGCTACCGCAAGCTCCGTTGAGATGAATAAAGTTCTGAACTTTCTCCAAACATCGGATGTTGATGCTTGTTTTCCCGCGTTTGTGGTCGTTTTTTTTTATTGCGAATGGCCTTGATATTGCCGCACCCCTTTCAGTTTCTCAAGTTTAAGAGGTAGTAGAAAGAGCCTACTGATTTAACTGCGAGCCTCGATGCCCACATCCTATATACATCGGGCGGAAAGTAAGCCTTCCGTTTAAACTAGCGCCGCAAAAAGTCAGTTAGTGGTTAAGAGGTTTAAATTTAGCAGGCAAACAAGCAAGGCCCATGAACGTATGCAGCACCCGTATTGTGTACGAGTGCAGCAACTTTTAGGTTTGCCGTTTTCGTGCTTAGTTCGTCTGCTCGACGCAGTCGCTGTGCAAACAGTACCAGAACTAAACTAGGAATGCATGCGGCCTCTAGAAAAGAATGAAAGGACCGCTTTCAAAGCGTTCATCCCATCATTGCACATCTGTTGTTGTTCTCTTAATAAAAAAAGGCACCCTAAAATTATATTGCCGGGAATATGACATGCCTCAGTTGGCGCTTGTTCTTCGGTATTGAAAAACAACATTTTTTTGCCTGCTTATTCCACTTCGTGCTTTTAGGTGAGCTCAAGAAGCTTCGCGCAGAATGCAATACAAACAAAACTGTAGGATAAAACATATCTCGGAAAGTATGTTTGATATTACTGAAAAATTGGTACTTAGGCTCCTATTATGATACCTTTCGAACACGAGACCAGGCATAGCGCGCGATTACGCAAAGTCAGCAATATGATCACTGCTTCGTCATCGCTTCTCTTTCATGCCCCCATAATCAACAGCAATAAACGATCCTCGAAAATTTTGCGAAGACGCTTTAAGGACTTCTTCGCTGCTCACGTATTAAAATTACAGCTCGTTGCTACCGGTATGTCCCTTCTATAACGCTTCTTGCGAGCAACTTTATGACATTAAGAATCGTGGTGTGTTGTCGCGATTGGGAGCCAGACACTAATATAATCGCTCTCTTACGACGACCTCCGTAATACCCCAAGTATTTGCACTCACGTTTTTCCTAAGGACACCAGTATACTTTAAAATGCGATCGTTATATTTACAGCTTCCGACTCGACGTACTAAGCATCCTAGTTGATAGGCTGTAAAATATATGAGGCGTGTGCTTGGACATAATCTTACAGCGTGTTGGCGCGCAGAATATTGACTATGCCTCAAGGGCTCCGTTGTGCTAGCCACGGCGAACGCTTGAAAGTAACCGCCTTGAACTGACACCCGTTTACAACCTGGCTAGTTTGTGTTATAGGTTTTTTGCGACGACATGGCTTAACGTTATATTAATTATTACCAAGTTATGTAGTGCAGATATTATTGTTGTAAAAGTTGGGCGGCGCTCAATATACGGTAGACTCTCGAGCACTGTATGAGCCTAAGATTAAGTTTCGATGTTTACTTACTGCGATCACTAAGGGTGATTTGGTAACAGCTTTAGCGCTATAGTTACACCATCCATATAACTTTCTGAAGCAGGCTGCTTCCAGAACATGCAATAATGTGTTTCTTTCGAGCAACAGAACGCTCTCTCCTAGCCACCTTCAAACCCTTTTTTGCGTATCTTCTTCCGTTCGTGGCTCACCTGCAGCACTCCACACGTTTCCTTGTATTGTCTGCTGTTCGCAGGACACGGGAATAAATGCCGCTATTTCATCAGCCCTGTTGATTACGGCCATTTTCTTCTGTTGGTGACGATAAAAAGAAGTTGGCAGCAAATGATTTCAAATATCGGGTTGTTATTTTGTGGTCTTGACGGCTTTTTGCTTCATCAAAAGCTAATAAAGTATATAAACATTGACTGTACTTTAGTTTTACACGAAAAAACGAATCGAGGGAGAAAAGCACGCTGTACGTCTGATTCTATGCAAGATAAGGCGGCATTTCGTTTGCCGCAACGTATACCTTGCGGCACATGATCCGTACAGTGATAATACAATGAGAAATTATAATTCAGTTTTTTTTCTCAAAGTTATGGACTCTGTCAATTTTCATGAAAGGGAACATGGGAGCGCGTGGCCTGCATGCTCCGGCGGTAGAATCTTCATGTGCGCGCCGCCTCCGGAGGCGGTCCGGCAGCTGCTGGCAGCGCCTTCAAACGGGAACAAAAGCAACCGTAGCCTTTTTTTCACGCCATCTTGAGGCGATCAAAACCAGCAGTCGTTGGTGATAAGAACCCAGAGGCAATATTACAGCCCCCTCACCTTTCGAGGCAATTACTGGCCTCTTGCGTAATCGTCTTGTAGGGAGAGGAGGTCACAGTATTGCTGCTGGTCTTATATCAGTATCACCAGTGACTGCTTGTTTTTCTCGCCACGAGATGACGCGAAAAGAGGCCGTGGTTGCTTTAGGTCCCTTTTTGAACGCACTGCCAGCAGCCACTGAAGCGCGCAGGCCATGCGCTCCCGTGTTCCCTTTCATAAAACTGGGCACTGTACATAAACATTTGACATTTGCGGCACTGTTTTCTGAAAAACTTCTTAGAAGCAGGCGTGAATAGATTTAGACGCTCGTTAAAGAGCCCCAGGTGGTCGAAATTTCCAGAGCCCTCCACTCTAACGGTGTGTCTCATATTCTTATTGTGGATTTGGGACGTAAAGACCCAACAACTAGTATTATATAACATTGTTGTTCGAGAATACCCACAATACTAAACTAAGCAGAAACTATACAATATAAACTAGAATAGGTGAAACTTTATGAACTCTATAAACGCCAAACTCTATAAACAATCACTCATGCATGCTACACTTAATTTTTTTTTTATTTCGCAAGTTTGCTCAACGGCAAAAATAGATAAACACGCATGCTTATGGTGGCCATTTTTCGCTATATAAATTAACAGTGCTCCTTAGTTGGGCCCACAGAGTCCCTTATCGTAGTCAGGTGGTCTCCTCGAACGAAGGCCCATGGTTCTCAGGTAGCGCCATCGTATCTGGTTCAGGCCGGGGAATGTCCATAACAAGTGCTCATTCCGAGGTGGATAACATTTTTTAAGCAATCATATATACTATGAATAACGTGTAAAATCTTGAGTACTGGTCATAGATTGGCATGAAATGATTTCATAAGTGCCTGTAGTACCACGACACCCTTTTAGTCGCGCAATCATTTTCCATTGCAGTTTCCACGGCTTTTACGAGTGTATAACAAGATCGCTTTTGAACGCTGATTTCGTATCCCGCTGTTTGTCGAGATTGTCGGTCGGGCGTTGTCTCTATGTCCCCGAATATTCTTTTTTATTTTTTTTAAGATGTGCACTGTTACTGGTATGTTTTGCCGTCCGCCTGACAGGGCCTATAGTTCCCCCTCTCTAAAAGCCGTCCTCCGAGGCCATTTTTGAGCTCAAGGAGTTTTCTCGTGCAAATCTCACAAATAAAGAGACGTTGCGAGCGTCCTGTTTTATGAAGACTTAAGGACAACCGTAGTATTATACGCGAAAACAAAAAATAGTCCATTCCGTCCATCAAAAACAATGCAGTCATGTTGGTTTTCTCGTTTTTCACTTGGAATATTTCTCTAAAACAGGCTCAGAAAAAAACAAAAAAAGAAATATGACGGAGAGATGACAGACTCCTCTGATCTCCCCCGGCTATGATCCCCCCCCCCCCCTCCCACAACCCGCAAAATTGTTTTCGTATTACAGCACGAATGTGTCTTGGGAAATGTGTGTTTGTTCTTTCTGGCGGCACGTCTCAATCTTGCGGGCACCACAGCGCACGCGCAAGCGAGGCAGGAATGCGAGGAAATGTGGGAACGTGTATTCGCAATATCGATGACATACACAGAATATTCTACATGAAGGATCGGCATGAATTCGTGACAAACCGGCGCCACACGTCGCCTAAGCGCTTGCTTTTGCACATGCTACATGCTTTGTCGAAAGCATGGGGTAGGGTATTGCGAGCTTCTTTCTTTCTTTCTTTCTTTCTTTCTTTCTTTCTTTCTTTCTTTCTTTCTTTCTTTCTTTCTTTCTTTCTTTCTTTCTTTCTTTCTTTCTTTCTTATACACAGATTAGTTTTTCGGTGGCGTCGACACGGACAATATTGGAACGCCTTTCGAAATTCTTCCAACCACGCCAAGGATGCTTTATAAAAGAAAGAGCATTCATTCAAGCGTGAAATAAAAGTTTATAAAAAAATAAAAGTTTATCCAATCCAATCCAATTCAAGCGTGAGCTAGCTTCAAAACTTCAGCCACTACTGACCAATCATTCGCTAGTTTTTCTGTGATGGGCAAATGTCAGCTGGGTTTTCTTAATTTTACTTACCAGCAGTTTCGAACCGGTTGACCGCTTTTCGGCAACTCTGACACGAAGACCGCTCCACCGGTCAAAACCGTTAGTAAATAAAACTAAGGCAACCGCTAAGTGGAGTCTTATATATATATATATATATGTGTGTGTGTGTGTGTGTGTGTGTGTGTGTGTGTGTGTGTGTGTGTGTGTATGTCTGTCTGTGTGTGTGTGTGTGTGTGTGTCTGTCTGTCTGTCTGTCTGTCTGTCTGTGTGTGTGTGTGTGTGTGTGTGTGTGTGTGTGTGTGTGTGTGTGTGTGTGTGTGTGTGTGTGCGTGTGTGTGTGTGTGTGTGTGTGTGTGCGCGCGCGCTTGTGTGTGTGTGTGTGTGTGTGTGTGTGTGAACACAGAAGCACGCACGCGGGCACACACATGACCTGAATGTCAGCACGCGGTGGTGACAGACGGGATGTCGGGATAGGAGTCATTTGTTATTGCCATTCCTACAGTTCCTTATTTCGTAGATGTATGGAGGGTTGCATGCAAGGCGCCACCACGATGGAGCACTCTAGATTGTATTAAATTCTTGGGTTTTTTTAACATGAACCGAAACGGAGGTGCACTAACGTTTTCTCAACCGCTCTCGTCGAAATGCGCCAATAAGTTGAACCCGTGACTTCGATCTCAGTGTCCCAAAGCCACGGTAATTAAGTGAAGGCCCGAACAATTTTACCCAAACAATCAATTTGTCAAGCCTCTCATATTGTAACGTGTGATGAAACATAGACTAAAAAGTGGAAAATAATTTTCATTGTTATGTAGGTCATTTGCATTGAGATAGTAGACCAAGTAGCACACCTACCGTCGTTTCTTTTTTTTTCTTTTTTTTTTGCACCTTTATGCGGATGCCACTCCATTGGGACGCCTCAGAGCAAACAAAGAGGTTTGTCTATAATCATGCTGAATGGGAATTTACAATAGGGCGTGTCGAAATTCACATTGGCGCGAGCTTCCCCTGTCTCAATTCCGAAATTGCACTTGCCAGCAAATTGCGTTCTGTTGCGTCTTTGAAGCTAGCGCGGGAAAATCTTACGTACTCGTTGCGTTAAATGAAGAAGGCCTTACATCGTATTCTGAGATAAGCGTTGATTCGAATGTAGTCCTTCAGTTGACCAAGTTCAGCACAGCGCCGCTTCTGAACTGAAAGTTACGCCACGCTTCTCAGGAATTGCTGTAGATTACCGCAGATACGCACTGATATGTTCTGCCTTGTGACGGAGTTCTCGTAGACTTTCTCAACTTAAGGTGGAGTCTTGAGTGAAGGAGCGTTCTAAAATAAGCGGGCTATTCTGGCCATGGCTTCACTGATTGGCGGATGGAGAACTCTGATGTGCCGACGTTCACTCCGCACGTTCGCACCATTTGTACCTTTTATACGTTTATTGTGCCTCACTGGCATTATTAAGTTTATGCCTAATCGACCGGTGGCGTGCCGTGTCTTAGTTTTCTACACGAGCGACGCCAATGATCATCACACGATGATAAGATCCCGGAGGACAATGTATATCCAAACAAGGTCGGCAAAGCTTGCTATGCCTCTGGTCTTGGAGGCTTTAAAAAACCCTGTAAGGAGCAAGACGCTTTCGGCGGGTGGAATGGGGGGATCATTACATCGACTGAGGAGGAAAAAAAAAAGAACAAGGCTTTCGCCTTTCCGTCGCCTTAGACCATGTGGTACATATTGAATATCTTCCTTGCTGCCCTGAATGTCGTGCTGAGCAGTGCTCTCTTGAGGTCTCCAGAATATAGCGTAACGTTTTCCAAAAATGACAACGTCCGCCCTCTCTTAAACCCAGAGAAGACATAAACTTTAATTTCACCTACTTCTCCGAGGAAGGAGTCCTATGGTAGGGATAATCCCTCGGTCTCCGTCAGCAGTGATCCCAGCTAGGACAAAAATAACCTTGTCTCATTCTCACTCCCTCCCCCTCTACCTTCAATTTAATTCCGGGCTTTAATTTACGGCGATGCGAAACACGCGTTCCACTCTGCGCGCTAAGCCTTTTCGTCGTCGCATCGTGCTTCGAAAACTTTTACTCTACGACCTGATCCCCGATACCCGGTGTGGTGCGCGTAATTGCGACGTGTATACGTATGCCAACGCTACACGTATATAGGCTCGCGTCGCCAGAAAGGGCGGATTTTCCCGTATAGGCCGTCGCTACTTACGAGGGCGCGCCACTAATTGGATCGACTTCTCGCGCCTCCATCATTCCTGACAGCGTCCCACAACAAAGCGACGACGACCGGCGGTGGCGCCTTGCACGGCAGGGAAGTAAGGTCCCTAGATGAAAACATCTAGGGACCTTACAGGGAAGGACTGCGCGCGCTTTTACTCCCGTCCCGGCGTATATCCCTCTCGCTCCGTCTCCGTAATTGCGCTTGGCCGTAAATCGCGGTGGGCTTCTCTGCGCTCGCTAGAAGCCCTGCAGAAAAGAGCGCTAAAACGGGCGACCAACGCGACGCCAGTGTCGCAATGGTAAACACGAAATTCTTCACTGTGTTGTTAAAATCTAAGCAGAAAAGAACCTTTTGTTTCTGTCTTTATTTAGGGGCTAACTTCCGGGTTTTTTTTTTTTGTAGGTTCTCTTGCGTCGGATTGCGGTGTTTCTTACGTTTTGCTTCCGGTAATTCGAGATAGCGCTAAATATAACGCCGCGTCTACTTTGCTGGCATCTGCTGTTGCTGCAATCGACAATCATTAGCTTTTGCTTTCGCTTGACTGCCCAGTCTCAAGTTATCAGCTATCTCGCTGGATGTTGAATCAGTGAAGGTAGCCTTTGCGTTCTTACGAATGAGTGGCCTGCTCCGTTTTAGCGCTATTTATTTATGTAATTATTTATACTTTTAGTTTACTTATTTGTTTACTTATTCTTGGCGTGATTTGGCTGAAGCCATCTGAAAGATTTGATCTTAGTAGGTTGCACATCCTAGGCTTCTGATGTTGGCCAACAAGGGCTGCTTTGACATAAACTAGATGGCGATGTATCGGTTGCTTGCCTTTTCAACGGCACGGGTCTGGAAACCCCACACGTTGCGTTGAATGGATGAAATAACATCATTGTCTGGCAAATTAATAGCCCGCGCTTAGGTTTCCTGTGTCGGTATGTGAGGCCTGAAGCCCTAAAGACAAAATAGGATTTATAGGGTTACGTGAACGGCAGCGTGAAGGTAAAATTATAGAACAAATCCTCGATATTTTGTTCTTGGAATATTTCAGTGCTATCAACAGATTGAGACACTATTCTAAATTAGCGTGCCTTTAAAGATAAACTTTCAGCGAATTAAGTCTTTGGGCACGTAGCAATTCATCATACTCACAATCTTTCCAGCCTCTCAGCTCGGTTAAATATCACGGAAGAGCTCGCCGACTGGCCAGCGTGTTGAAATCCTTAGAGTGTTCGATGTGTGATAGTTTAGAAGTTGGGATGTCCACGCTTCTTACAACCTTCACGACGTTAGGAAGCTATATCCGCGCCACAAATTATTAAAAATTATTTCTAGATAGTAACTTCTATTTGGCTTCTGCTTAACCTTTATTCAGTTTCTATTAAGTGCCTGTCCTGTCTATGTGGTCCTTCGTTTATCAGTGCGGTTGTAATTTTGGCACGAAGTTGACTATTGCTTCCCGACATGCACCAACTAGCCCAACATGGACTAATGCTATTTAAATACACATCTCTGCCTTTCTTTTTGCCTTCTATTTTTCTTAACAAACTATATATAATCGCAAAAATTACTTGTGCAACTGAGATTGAGTAAATTAATGACATCCTGTTCACTTCCTCAACGGTAGGTCTGTTTAGAATAGCGTGTTCAAACAAAATGCTGCGTTTCTGTTTGTGGTTATTAACGTGTGAGGTCACTCATACGTCGCACGCTAACCTTTTGATGCGCTTGTTAACATTACGAAAACAGCATATCGTACCCAAGCAGATCTAACGTTATGAACACTGTTCTAAAACTACATATAATATTGATGGGGTGAAATGTCATCTGCACAACCACGCCGATGCCATGCACTGAGGGGCATATCCTACGTTCGGGCCGTATGCATTTCCTTGCAGGAGCAACTGTGTTGGCGCCAGCTTTCTGCATCTTCATGCCGCTTATCCAAACTGTTACTCGGCATCAATAAATACCGGTTGTAGTCATAAAGGCCTTCAATGTATTCGTACTATGCTATGCTGAAATGCATGATCCGTGTTTGATGGAATATTGTATTTGCAGCAAAATTAAAATAAGGCGACATTATTGGATAATACGGACAGAACGTACTATGGGACCAAATAACCATTTTGTGTTGATTATAATACAGGTGTAGCACATAGGCAAACGTTGTTTTAAATGAGAAGCCCCAGCATATCCAAGGAGTGAATTATGATGAGCGGGGTTAACCGTCTGTCCATCCGTCCGTTCATGCGTCCGTGCGTCCGTTCGTCGTTCACGCATGCGTGCATCCATCTGTCCCTCGGTCCGTTCGCGCATGTCCTCCATTCGTTTGTTCTTCTGTCTGTCTATCTAGCGACGAGCACGAGCCACCACGGCACTCCGCGCCAGCCGACTCCACTTCCTCAATGCCCCACCAACGATTAGACAAATACGGCGACGATCTAAGTAAGTAAATGCTCCGCCAACAATCGAACACGTATGGCGATGATTCAGGAGACTGTGAGAGGCACTCGTTCGTCGCAGGCCCAGGCACAGCCCGCGCAAGCCATTCGGAAAGTAGCGGCACAGCGCGATCTAGAATATCATCACTTATCTGCAGTGTGTATGTACTTCTATGAGACAGCGCCATCTACTATACTTATCGGGAGATACTGCTGGTTACACTTGACGCCAGACGATGTTATACTAAGAGGAGTTTCGCTCCTAATTGTTCCTTGTCACAAAAATTGTCCCCGTATCTGCATGTTTCACTGCAAATGTCGTAGAAAGACGATAGTCTTGCTGGTGGAAAGAGTCAACGAAACATTTAGTTGATGTTCTGTGCGAGAAAATCGGTGAATTTTATTCTGGAAGCGCTGCGTTAAAAGAGTTTCTATCCGTGCAGGGAAGGCTAACGAGCGCATCGAGGCACGTTAGACACGAGCGCCATCTGGCAGTTATCTTCGAAAACGAAGGAAGGTGTGCGCGCCCGCGGAGAAAGATGCGCGCCTGTCTCGGAAGCGATAAGGAGTGGAACACAAAGCGACGGGCAGGTGCCACCACCGTGCCGTCTTAGCAAAGCGTTGGAAACGCTGGCCTTATTGAGCATCGCGTTGCATTGTCAGTGCAGCGTGATATACGCTGCGGTCCTTAGAATTACATGTGTGTGCCTTCTCCAGTATAAAGGCACACATACAGAACATCGGCGTGTTTTTATGGTGCCTCAGATATGCGCAATAATGGCTTTTTAATTGACCATCGCACAAATATGAACGCTGAAACTTGAGCAATATTGGTGGGCGCTGCGGATGGGGTTGGCAGTCTGAGGTATCGTTCGGTCACTTTGGTGCCATAAAAACAATCGTTACCGCGGACAACCTGACAAATGTACAGACAGACAAAACGACAGGCAGACCAAAAACTCTGGCGTCGAAGGTCCCCAAGAAGGACTATCGTCATTAAAATGAAACTGTAATTCTGACAGAGTGAATGCGTGTTATTTATTAGCGGTACTAACATAAGAACTTTTTAAGAAGTTTCCATCTAACAGAAAGTGCTTTATTTATTATACTTTCCGGATTGTGGTGTTTTACGTCTTAAGAGAACAATATGATGATTGGAGATGCCGTATGGATTGATTGACTGATATGTGGGGTTGAACGTACCAAAACCACCATATGATTATGACAGACGCCGTAGTGGAGTGCTCCGGAAATTTTGACCACTTGGTGTTCTTTACCGTGCACTGCCATCACAGAGTACACAAACTTCTACCCTTTCGTCGCCATCGAAATGCGACCGCCGTGGCTGGCATCGAACCCGCTACCTGCGAGTCAGCAGCCGAGCATCTTAGCCACTGATCAAGAGGCTGACTACAACTTTCTTTATTAGTGTCTCGGAGAAATGCTCGGCAACAATTTATCCCTAGCTTCGTGTGTCGAACTAGGGCAAAATTACAGTAAAAGAAAAGGGCGGACTTACGATCACGCCCCGCCGTGGTGCTCCAGTGGCAATGGTGCTCGGCTGCAAACCCAAAAGTCGCGGGATCAAATCCCGGCTGCTGCGGCTGCATTTTCGATAGAGACGAATATGTTCGAAGCCCATGTGCGTAGCTTTAGGTGCACGTTGAGGAGCACCTGATTGTCGAAAATTACCGAGGCCCTCCACTACAGCGTCTCTCATAAACATATCGAGGTTTTGGGGCGTTAGACTCAAGATAACATTATTATTGTTATTGTTATAGTGTCGATCATGACCATTTTTGCCATCATCTTTATGTGAGTTTGTGTTGCCCCCATGTTTATTGCAACACCTGGTAGCGATCACATTCCGACTTAGGTCAGCATTGATGGCCAAGAGACTTCGTCCTCACCGGTCAATCGGTATATAGACTGGACACTTTATGACGATCAAGTGGAGGACACGTGCAGAAATGATTCTTCGCGTGGGTTAGAAAAAGTAATTGCAGATGCAATGAAAAAAAAGGCAGATCCAAACACTGGGAATCGATGATATGCGAAGCACGAATGAAAAATTTTGATATGTCACTTTAAAATCAGGACAACGTCACGAGGTGGAGGTAAATGATGCCGTACATGACCTCTGTGTCATGATTATCATGTTTGGATGTGTCGTTTACCTTCGTCATCTATTGAAGTCACTTTATACCAAACTTAGTATATATGAAGCTAGGGAAACGGCCGTGAGCGCGTAAAGAGCGAAGCGCAGGGAGATTGACATCAAATTAGAAAGCTTCGGGTGTTACGTAGACGTGCTGAGAGAAGATACAGGCGTACCAAGTCCATTCTTGACCTCACAGCAACAGAGTAGCAAGGCGTACGATGAATAAAATACAGCGCCGAAGAATTGATTGATTGATTCGTGGGGTTTAACGTCCCAAAACCACTATTTGATTATGAGAGACGCCGAAGTGGAGGGCTCCGGAAATTTCGACCACCTGGGGTTCTTTAACGTGCACCCAAATCTGAGCACACGGGCCTACAACATTTCCGCCTCCATTGGAAATGCAGCCGCCGCAGCCGGGATTCGATTCCGCAACCTGCCGGTCAGCAGCCGAGTACCTTAGCCACTAGACCACCGCGGCGGGGCTACAGCGCCGAATAGACAAGCCGCAGGATCAAATATGGAAAAGCTTTTGCAAGTCATTAGACCCACGCAGGTCATTGTCTCATTTATAGATAACTCTACAGGGTCTTCGCTCAAGCGCTACTAACCTAACCTAACCTAACCTAACCTAACCTAACCTATGCAAAGTCATCACTTCAAGGCTCTCGCACTTCGTCTAAACCACCGTGAAAAGGACGTTGCAGGCGAACATCAACAGCTGGACAGTCCTATTTTCCCAAATGCTTTTACGCGATATTCCCAGTCCACGAGATATAAGTATGGATGCTCCCTTTTTTATGCAAGAGCTAGAATCTACACATGAAACTGGTTAGGCGTTCTTCTTCACCAGGGCCCGATGGGATAACGTATACGGCTCTGTGTCACTTAGGCCAAGCAGCTAGACGACAATTTCTAAATTTATTGATTCGTTCATGGGAAGATGGCGTCGTACCTCAAGAATGGAAACGCAGCCGTCTTGTGTACTTCTAAAAGCAGGAAAATCCCCTCTTGTGCTGACATCATACCAGCCTGTAGCTCTCGCCAGCTGCGTTGGGAAACCAAAGGAGTGCATGAATTCCCACGCACCTGGAATGGTTCCTTGAACGGCACAACACTTTACCCCGAATCCGTGGCGGGATTTCAACGAGGCCGTTCATCGATTGGCAACGTCATCGATTGTGTGTCATTGTAGAACAGCAGATATTTAGGAAACGACTATCACTTGTGCTCTTTCTTGATGTGAAAGGTGCATATGACAACGTTTCTCACAATCTATACCAGACAAACTGCTATTGATTGAACTGGGAGGGCGAATATTTCGATGGATCCGAAGATACCTCACACGAAGGTCCTTTTTTTGTATATACTGAAGATGGCCCGAGCCTCAGACCATTACTCGTGTCATGGCGTCCCGCAAGGTGGTGTTTTAAGCCCAGTTCTTTTCAATCATGCCTTGCTTGGCCTTGCGGAAGCTCTCCCGGAAACACCCAGTGTTTCAATATACGCTGACGTCATCTCGTGTCTGGGCATCAGCATTCAGCATTGACACGCCTACAAGTTCGAGCAAGGATACAGAGGGCAGCGTCGCGCAAGCATCAGGCTATCTTCGCACGCAAGGTCTAACAATCTCAACAGAAAAATGTGCACTGGTGGCCTTAACGCGCAAGGTGATGACAAGTTACCTTGATAAGCATTAATGGCCAGCCCATCTCTTAGAAGCATAGTCATCGCTTTGTAGGTGTCACTGTTGACCGCGACCTCTCCTGGAGCCCTCACGTGACGAGCTTGAAAGCGAAACTGGTATCTATTACCCACATCCTGAAAGTCATCACTGGAAAAAGATGGGCTTCCGTCTTGAGTTCCATGCTACAGCTATACCAAGCACTTTTTATTGGTGTACAGCGCTACAGTTCTCCTCTGCTTACTAAAACTTGCAAGTCAAACATTCGATCACTTCAGAGCGTGCAAGCACAGCCGCTATGTGTTAGTCTCGGCCTACCATGAACTACCTTCCCCGCTGGAACAGTTATATTGGACTCGGGATCATCCGGTTACAACCTACGTCACAAACGACGTGCTCAGAGCACATATTCGACACATTTCATGGATAGTATCGAGTCATTTGGCATTTCTGCCAGAACAAAGACCGCAGGCGTCGTTCTCTAAGGTCGTCAGCTCCCGCCACGCTTTGCTACCATCCGGTTTTATACCCTTGCCGCGTTCACCGTCCGCCTCGTGGAGCCTACGGCAACCCGACGTGCGCCTATCCGTTCAAGGAATAAGAAATAAAAAAGTCCTTTCTTTCTTAGCCTTGAAGCAAGCAATTCTGAACTGTTTACACACCTTCTACGCTGACAGAATCCACGTATACATGGATGAATCTACCACCCAGACTAGCTCCACCAGCGAAACCGTCATCCCATCGCGACACATCAATATCATGTACAAACTTTGTCACGTGAGCACATCGGCTGGTTCAAAAATTGTTGCCCTGCGAGGTGCCATCGATTATATCAAGCAACAACAGGCTAACCTATGGGCAGCAATCTGAGACTCCAAGGCGGCTCTACAATGTCTTTCGTCCGCACTTCGTCGCGGGTCGTACGGACAACTGGTATGTGAGATCAGAAAAAATGCTGCACTATGCGAGCGAACAAGGACACAACGTTGCGTTCCAGTGGATACGAAGTCATTGTGGCATCTCCGGCAACGACCTCGACCGATGAGGCAGCCAGAAATGCGCACGTACAAACAAACCCTGTTTCCGTGCATTTATCTAGGACTGACTCGGCTAGATATCTATGTAAGCTGGCTCAGAACATGACACTCCAGAAGGGGCCGTCATCGCAGTTCGCACATCATCGACATGTATTCTATCGACTCATTTCTACGACTGTGGCTACCCTCTGGTCCTTTCTAGGGAGGAAGGTACAGTGTAGTGCCGTCTGCGTCTGTGCGTAGCCTTCACCAATGCCTATTCATTGAAAATTGGTATGGCCGACAGCGCGGAGGGCTACACTGCACCGTCGTTGAGACTATTGAACACATCTTGTGTTTCTGCCCGGCATACACAAACGAGAGGCTTTACCTGCGCAGTGTTTTAAATCAACTGAACAGAAGTGCTTTCACTGTCGAGAAAGTATTGGGACCATGGCACTGCTAAGCCGAATTCCGAAAGGCAACGAAAGGACTGTTGCGTTTTCTCAAAGACACCGGCCTGTTTCGTCGTTTGTGATGTGAAACTGCTACGCGTCGGCCCAGTCAGTGACCTTTTTTCTCCTCCCTAACTTTCCTTCCCCCTCTGCTATTCCCCAGTACAGGGTAGCCTACCGGGGCTCAGCCCTGGTTAACCTCCCTGCCTTTCTCTTTGTGTTCTCTCTCTCTCTCAGTCATTTTACCGGGGTCCGTGCCATTATCTTGTTCAAATCTCAACTTTACTACTGCAAACATCTGTAATATAAGGATACAGCCAACAACTCGATCAAACTACACGTCGTGTGACGCCTTTGAATGAACAACTGACCCTTGTACAAATTAGCCGTAAGTAGTTTGATACTTACCATAATCATATTGATAGTAATATTTAGTAACAGTACTTGCCAAAGGTACGCCCATTCGAAAATAAACAAAAATACGGTGTCTTTAACATTCAGATCCCGTGGCTCTCCTTACTTATCTCGTGTGATCACTTCAATCGAACAGTGATTGATTCTGCGACTTGACTCTCTCGAATTATTGTCGACGCAGCACCACGTCGACGGCAAATTATAGCGCGCCACTATAATGTTATAACGAAGTCAGTGCACAAGCCTGGAGTTTCCAAAACTTTCTTTTCTTCCCGGCTTCAGTCTCAACCATTATACCACCTCCTTTACATTTTGTATATCTGCGATCCTTACCTTCTCCTCACCTTCCCTCCTCATTCTACTAACCTCAAGTCCACTCGCGGACATTATTCAGCAAATCCCTCCCGAAGCACACGGTGGTCGGTCGGCCGATAACCGTCGTTTCTCGAATGCAAAGCAGCCGTGGCTCAGGGTGTGTGGCCTATGTCAGGGCATAGAGCCTATCCTGCTGACACTTGGCAAGCGGCCATTGCCTGCGTAGTCCAAAAAAATGGCTGGTTTGGTCTGGAAAAAGGTACACGCAATAGTATAAAACGGAAAGAAAGAAACAAAGAAAGAAAGAAACAAAGAAACAAACAAAGTGAAGTGTTATTGAGGTGTGCTATGAAAGCTAGTTTCGTTTTCCTTTTTACACCCACTCAAACACTTATATTGATTTTTCATTTGTTGTTTTTATGCTTTTATCGATGCTATGGTTATTTGTGTTGAGCATTCCGCCTTTTCCTTCTTCTTTTTTTATCATGACGTCTTCTTTATTTTGTACGCGCTCTCCCGTATGGGCCTGAAAATACCCGCAGTATTGAATAAATATAAAATATTTAATTATTTCCCAAGGCTCACGATCTTTTCTGTATATGCTAGGAACAAGGTGCCGAATTCACTTATATATTCTTGTCACCAGGCCCAGTGACGTAACAATCACCACCTCTCATTTCACTCAATGTGTGTGGCTTTCTCTCTCTCTCTCTCTCTCTGTTAATAAGGAAGCTGTCCTTAGTTGAGGCTCTGATGTCCGGGTCCGTCGTAGATTGGAAATGCTCACGACTCCCAGCATTTGCCGCTATACGCCCACTATTTTTCCCGCCACTTCTCCACTTCATTCGCACTTCATGTCGCTTCATCGTACCCACTTCATCCCTGCTTCATTAAGCTCTACTTTATTTATATCCCACTGCATTTAACCAGATGAAAAATTAGCAAAGCGACGGCTTAGCGAATGCATGTTTTCTTTTTTTTTCTTTTAGACGGACGAATCGGCCTCGAAGAAATGGAAAGCATATTCATTTTTATCTCATGTTTCATTACGAAAACATAATAAAATATCTCGAAAACTGAATCGAGTCGAGTGAAGGGGCAGCCTGCGTGACGTACAGTCTGTTTCGCACTCAGGAAAAATCTCGTAGTGCATGACATGAGCTGCGATCATTGCTGTACTCGCGTGTCGACATAGCGGACGATATGGTTCAACACTGCGGCCTTTTAAGTGTGTGCGAATGCACCTGCCACTGTCGGCGCGGGACTGCAGCGCTGGCCGAACCGTCATTCATGCGTTCCGAGATTTCCCCTAAGTGTGAAATAACCTGTAAACGTGCTACATCTGATGCCAGAAAAAACTGACATTATTGTTATTTTTTATTTTTTCTTATTTTATCAAACAAGGCTCTGCAGGTACCAGATAATCGCAGTCGCTTCCAAGTAACGTGACGCGCGCTTCATTCACACCACTTGTTGACGATGACGTTTTTGCTTTGCGTGTCATCCTTTTTTTTTTTTTTTGACGTCGTAGCATGGTTCAGTACCCTCACTGACGATGCTCTTAAGTTACAAATTTCTTTCCTTTTAGGGGCGAAGCTCCTTAAGGCGTGGGTCTGTCCATCCCTTTTACGTATGTATGTAGTAGTACGTAGCCACCGGTGGGACATACCCGCTCTAGAGTGGGTATGTGCCACTGGGGATGCGAGGTAGTGGTACTTGGAGTGTTCACGAGATGGACGCACGGACGGACGGACAGACTGACTAGCAGACGGACGGACGGACGGATAGACGCGCAGACGTAAGGACAGATGAACGCACGAACAGACAGATCGACCGATGGATGGACGAACTCACGGACGGATGTATGGACAGACGGACGGACGCATGGATGGACACACGGATGGTCGCGCGGACGGACAGAAGCACGGACGGGTTGACGCACGCTTCGCCCAACTCGTCATCATTCACTCCGTGGATATGCTGTGAATTTGTATTTCTTTATTTATACGAGTTGATATGAAGTTTCGCACCCACTAAGGTGCAGCCAGGAGGCACAGGACAAAGCGCAGAATGCACGCAGAGCCTGACTAACTCGAAGAGCATTTTCCTTCCGGCATTCCACAAATTCAGAAGCGTTCGCAACCAGTTTGTGGTAAAGTTTACATGGGAGAGTAGTGTAACTGATTTGATTATATTTGGCTATAGTAAATTTCGTACTAATTCAGGACTACAGTAAACAGGTACTACTAGTGCGCACCATAGCAGACCGATACGGACCGAGGCACAGCTTATAAGCTGCAGACGGGAATAAGACGGTAGGGACTCGTCTAAAAGTTTGTCCACGAGATTTAGTGCTGTCGTCAATATATTTATTCGACGTCTAATTTTTATTTATAGTAGCGAATGTTTCCCCCTTCTGCATTGTGGAGCAAGTGTGAAAAAATAAAAAAATAAATCAGGGGGAGTGCCATATAGGCTTTTCTTATGTGAAAGTGAAACTATAAATATGATTTATTTTTCGCAAAACAACAAAATTAATTGCCTTTCGATGACGTCACCAGCAAGTCGATTCCGGCGTCAAATTCGAAGTGAGGTGTTTGTAACTTCTTCTCTATATCTCTGCTTACAAAACTTTTCCATTTCATCAAAGAGAGAAACGTGAGGGAAAAAAAAATTGCAATCGGTGCCGCCTCAGTTTCTATTTTCCTGTATTGCGAAGTTTCACTGCGCGTGCGCTGAACTGTTGGTTTTACTATTCTATCGCTAGAAGCTGAGAACTAAGTTCTTTTCAGGCATTACGAGAAGCTCGTTGCAGTATTGACAGGGAAATAAATGCTCTGTTGTAAGCTCTTCCTGGCATTCTGCCCAATCCATCAGTACAAGAACAAACACGCCATTAGTATACAGGCTTTAGTCTGCAGCTTATGTTTAGCATAGGGCTGTCATACCATTTCGCATTAACTGCCGTCTGTGTATCGCGTCGTTATCTCTCTCTCTCTCTCTCTCTCTCTTTCGCATGCGCAAAATGAATTGTTTTATTGAACAATAATCGGGCTATTTGTTTTTGTCTTCCTCGGCGTTGACGTTCTGGTCGCTTTTGAAAAAGCCTGAGTACACGCCATTTACGTGAGTATGACGTTCCAGCTCCAGGAAGTGTTTTGTCTGTCTAACAGTGTAACATTGGCTGACAAGAAAAATGCAGTGAAAAAAAAAACGTCTGCTCAGAGAGCTATAAATATTCCCCATGCTCTCTATCAGTGCGCCTTGTAAGCATTGCAAGGCAAACCGGAACACAAAATCCTTAAATAGATGTTTTTGAACCCCTATTTTTATTTTTTTAAATGCGGAGCTACGAACAGGTAACATTAACAAAAAAATTTGAAGCTTATCTTGGCCCCGCGTTAGTTCTTTTTTTGTTTTTTTTTCTGCGTGTCTTCTGACGCCTTTTGCGCTGCACCTTAAATTTTAGTCAGCAAAAATTTTTTAAAAAGCCGTTAAACTTAAACTGGCTGCTATTGAGAGGTATTGGTCGTTTTCGCGCGTTGTGCTTGACTATAGCATACCAAAAGAAACACTGGAAGCATAACAACCCGCTGGTTGCAAGAAGAGCGCGACATGGTTCTTCCCCGTGCGGCAGTCGCAAATGGACGCGCAGCGCACCGGCCGCGCGTATGCGTAATGTGAACCGGGTCAGAGTTCGGACCTCCGAACCGCGCATCAGTCGCTGCCACAATAACGATGAGCTACCGCTCCCAGTCGCCAGCTAGCGCCGTCCGGGTGATCGGTCTTCCGTTTTCCCTCGGACGTCTTGGGAACGGCCGCGACACGTCCTCCTATTAGCTCATCGTTCGGCCCTTCCATGAGGTAAAAAAGAAAAAAAAAACTGTTTTTTTTTTTTTGTGATGAGCCCCGCTCACCCATCTGTATTGTTTTACTCCTGATTTCTTAACGTACAGTCATCTGGTGCGAACGTCGTTCCGACCCGTCTCACGCCACAACGCGTCGTCCGACTCGGAGGCGTCTCCCGTGGAGACAGAGCGGTGCCCCCGAGAACCTTACGCTCCGCTGATTTGTCATTCGCTTTTCGCGCTGTATCGAGTCGATGAGAATGAATACGCGGGGTCCATTTTGCTGTCCGTGTCCTCGCATTCACGTCGCGTCGCGTCAGCGGGAGACGTCGACGGCGCCGGAAGGATCCGTCGGCCATTCCTGTTGATGGAGAATGAGCGTAATGCCTGTCACGCAGAAAGCCGCTCGTCTGTTTGTCCCCCCTTTTTTTAACGTAGCGTGCAGCACGTAGTCAGGTCACGTGTAGATAGCTAAGTAAAAGACGTAAGGTATTCCAGATTCATTTTTCTCGGATAATGGCTAAGAGGACTGAAACGCACGGGCGACGAACGAGTGAATTGTCTGATTTTTCTTTTTTCTTTAATGTGGACATCTTGACGCTCATCACTGTGTTCGTGAATATTCATCACTTCCGACGTCCTCTGACTACGCGTGACACCAAAAGTGGCTTCAATTAGCTGTCTCGATCAGAGATAAGTGGGTTCGTCGTTCTTGTATATAAAGCTTGGCTCGCGCCTCGAAGAGCACAGCGTCGAAATTTCTAGTCTTTGCATCTCTCGCAACGCTTGAAAGCACATTTGCGACTGGGCAACGCATTATACGTGGCTTAAGGCTGACACCAAAATGTCATTGCCCGTATTTCCCGAGCACGAATGTACACGTTGCAGTACAAATTTTCTTGACTTCAGTTCAAACTTCATCAGTACAATCTTCCCTTACGGTCTCTACATTTCTTCCCTTTTCTTTTAATTCTCCATTGTTGAGGAACAGGTGCCGGAGTGGACTTTTTCTCATTGACAAGCTGCATGTTTCTGTGATGAAACTAACAGGCTAAGTTTACGTGAGCCCTAATGGTTCATTTTGGTACATGCAAGAGTTACAGTGGTCGTGATGTATTGAAAGTTGAGTAAGCCCGTGCTTCTCCATGCTGGGCACTTGCCATGCTGGGTACTTGAGGATGACTTAAGGTATTACTGTTAAGTATGTTCCTTTCTCATGCCTCGTCTGTTCACGCGCTCTATAAGAACAGCGCGTTCGGCGGAGCGAAGGGTGAGGCCAGGTCGCTCAATCAGCATCGGTGGACGGTCCAACTTTAAACTTTCTTTGACCACCCAGTGACGTAACTATCAAGGCCTGGAGAGAAATGTTATTTCTAGACATCCCGAGCTTTGCGAAGTTGATGCTTCGACCAGATCATCCGGCTTGGCGAAATAAACGCTAAATGTAGTGTTGTGTAAGCTCGATTATTGCTTCGAGCCGACTAGACTGCATGCGCTCGAGTCGATTTATTACTCCATTCGCTCACGTGGCGATCTTGTGAAACGAAAAAATTCGTAAGAAACCTTTGTTGCGACCTTTTTTATTCCAAACGCATTCACTCCGTGCCAATTGCCGGTTGGAGACAGAACCAACACCGGGCGGCTCTGTAGTCGACGTGTGACGCGAAATTAACTCATCTAAACAACATTATTTCACTTTAATATACAGCTACTGCGCACGTCGAACAACCCTAGTACAAAGGTGTCAATAGCAAGTCGTTTAGAATGCTGAAAGTTTTAGTTATGAAGTCTCTCACTGGTGGCGCTTAACCACTGCTATAGTGCATCATCCTTGACTGTAACACCTATCACGCTCCCCTCCCCCTTTAAATAGCTGTATATAGCCAGGAGACATAGCATTTTGCGTCTGGTTTCCTGGATACAGCCAGTATGTAACCAGAAGCTGATAGGGACTGCGTTCAACGAATAGTTATGTCTTTCTTTTCATAATGTCGACATCTGCTCTCAATGGTATTCATAATGGTAAGAAATCGTGAAAAAACATCAGAGCGAGATATCAATTCAGTTATCAAATATAAAATGTTTCAGCGGCTGTACCGTAAAAATCGGCGTTGAACATTAATGTTCCATGGTCAAGTAGTCCACGCTATGATTTTTTCTCTTTTCATTTAGTTATCTTTTAATGATCTGTGAATAACCGTGTGGTGAGCTCGTAAAATTAGTCTTTATAACAGCTTAAGAAGAGTCCCCTCGCAAGTTGCTCGTAAACGGATCGCTTATTTTTTTATCAAAGAAATTCTGCTCATGTGCTCTCGTTTCTCGTGCAAGTGTATAAGCAACAAGTGGCAACAGTATTTCGAGATCGTCTCGAGCAAGGACAATGATGCAGTCCTTATCCATGACTGATCATTTCCTGTCATGCTGCGTTTGCCTTATGCATGCATTTTTGTTTCATTTCGAAGCTATTTTTCGGTATCTGAGTTTTTTTTTTCCTTTCCGTCAGGCGTTCGCGTGGAAAGAAGCACCATTTATCACTATAAAACCCGTAGTTCAATTCTCGAACTTTCTCAAGCCTATGTGAAGAGACCGCCGATGTCTCTTTTTAAGTGCTTGATTATGAAGCTTATAAAAGTTAGAGCTAGTGCGAAAGCAGCGCGAATTCGTAACAGTGCTAATGTTAACAGCACAGGACACCACTCAGTCGCAAGCCCAGCCGCTGCGGCTGCATTTTCAAAGGAGGCGAAAATGATTGGCACCTGTGTGTTTCGGTTCAGCGGCACGTTGAAGAACATCAGTTGGCAATGGCGTAGCCAGGACATTTTTCTTAGGGAAGGAGGGGGGGGGGGGGGGCATCACATAGATTTAGGGGAGGGCAGTTCCTTAAAATGGTAATTTTTTACTCTATGCCATGGCGAAAAAAAGTCGGGGATGGGCTTGATGTGCCACCTCTTGGTTACACTACAGCCAGTTGGTCGAAATTTTCAGAGCGCTCCACTACGGTGCCTCTGATATTCATATAGTAGTTTTGAGGCGTTCAACCCGTCACTTAATATTGTCAGTCAATCACAAAAAAAAAAGATTTTGAGGTTTGGGTGAAGTCTTTGTGCCCGTATTTTCTATTGCTAAGCCCCGGGCTTAGCACAGTATCCAAGGTTACCGTTCAAGCAATAAAATGTTTCACCTGTGACACCTTACATAAACCAAAGTGGCCTTCCGGTTTTACTGTACCAAGCGTGATTCTGACGACATTGTCGCCTTTCCGCGAAAGCAGGTGATATAAAATCTGTCAGCGAAATTCGCCCTAAGGTCTTGTTCAGACGAAGTGTAGCACTGAACGTGCTTCTGTTCAGTTCAGGCATTCATTCCAATGCTATTGAAAGCCGTTAAAGAAGAGATACAAATCCTTCAGCTACATATTTCGCACGACCGCATGCTACTGGAAGGTTTCGAACACAACACTTAGAGCATTCGGGTCACGGCTTCACCCGTCGCGTAGTCTTCCGACTAGTCGGATCCAGCCGGAACAATTCGAAGGGCGTGAGGTCGTTTGTTTACCGCACGCACTTCGATCGTTTTTTGCGCAGATGGTTGTTTTTAGAGACTCGAATGCGCATTTTCCGGGGAAAAATAGCACTTTCGATCTAAAATTATCTGGCCT
Organism: Rhipicephalus microplus; assembly: GCF_013339725.1. Taxonomy (NCBI): domain Eukaryota; kingdom Metazoa; phylum Arthropoda; class Arachnida; order Ixodida; family Ixodidae; genus Rhipicephalus; species Rhipicephalus microplus. The sequence goes on from NC_051169.1 coordinate 66,066,846, forward strand.
TCGGGGGGGCTTTCCGAAAGCGGCTTTGGCATTACGCTTATCGTCCCGGTCTTTAACGGCTTCCTTTTCGTTTCCGTGTTCGGGCTTGTCCGAATTTCTCGTAATCGCGGACATATTAACATTGCTACGGTGAAACCTGCAGCTTCGGAGGTTGTTTCCGGGCACAAAGAAAAATACAGAAACGCTGACGTTGAAAGATAGAGTTAGAAATCACGGACGAGACGACTATCGCTAAACGCCCGATTGTACGTCTGCCAAGCTTTATTATTTTTTGTTGTGGCACCCGCGTAATGCGATATTCCATCAACTCCTGCGATTGCGCAAACGATGCCAAATGCGCGACCATGTTAGCTCTAGTTTTGGATCTGTGTCACGTCGGCGTCTGTAATTCCGTCATAAGGGGATGTATGTGACGCGTCAAGGCGTATCGGAACCGAAATAGCCGAGCCGAGGTAAGCTCTGTCACGGTCACACAAAGGCGTCCAACAAAAAAAAAAAGAAGCAGTACTAAGAAAAGGCTGGGAGACAGTATACTGCTTCCGGAAGCTACCGAAATAAGAAGAATCGCTACCGGAAAAGATCAAAGATAAAACAAACACTTCGATGATGGCGTCAGGACAAGCTCAGCCGGAAACGGTCCCATATCGAAACACACGTCCCTCGCAAGATGCGATTAGACGACCGCAGAATGGGTGCTAACGTAAACCCCAACAGAGCTTAGAGAGCCGTGGAAAAAAACACTTCATCCGATCGAGGCTCTCCTTCGGTGCTACGTGCCGAAACATCTGCCTGCCCGAAGAGAGCTAGGAACATGGTGTCCAACTTTTTCCTCGGTTTAGTATATAGCAGACTCGCAAGACCAGACACGCACGTGTGCACCGTCTCTTTGTGTTTGTTTGTTCGAGCGGCGAAAGAAACGTGTTCGTTTCGTGATGATCGGGCGAGACGGCCATGTGCAATCACTTGGGCTCCCTAATCCGGTTGTACTGTATGAATACGACCAGAGCGAACAATCGATTCGGCGCGTAGATCCATTCGCTTGTATTGCGTGTCTGATCCGTCCGCCGAATAACCCGTTGGCTGCCGCGAGACCATTTCACTCCTAAGTCTACTGTCCAGGTATGCTATACAGAAAAAAAACTGAATGAAAAGTAAAATACTTTGACAAGACTAGCATGTGCTTTGCGATTGACGCCAACTTTATGTGGCAAAACAGTTTTTCGAAATGAAGCCAGCTTCTTTTCGTGTGGAACAAGCCGTGCATGGGGAAAACGCCAGAACGAAACTCTCGTGCAATACGCTCGTGTGTGTGGCTAATCGCTTGCAGGTAGTGGGTCCATTATGGTAAGCTCTTGTTGTCTTTCCAATCCGGATGCCTGGAGTATTTTTTGTTAGTTTTTTTTTCTTCCTCTGCATATACGTTTGAATGCGTAGATTTCTCGAGAACCCGAGAAGGAAAGCAGCGTCGACGACGAGGACCCATGCCAGCGCCGTCTTCGGATTGTCTTGTTCCGATTGCGTTCCGTTGTTTGTCCGTTTGCTTGTGAAAATTTCGCTTACGTTTCTATGTAAGCAATTCCGACGTTCACGAACGGTACGCCCTTCCTGAACGTCGGCGTTCCTTTCACTCTGAAATTTAGGCGCTAAAAATTATAAACATGAGCATGAAATGCGTAAAATAATTTGTGAAGTTTTACCAGCCAAAACCAGAACATGATTGCGATACACATCGTAGTGAAAGGCTTCGGAAATTTCGACCACCTGACGGTTTTTTTTTTCGTTTTTTTTTTCAACGCACGCTGGCATTACTTAGCGCGTGGGCTTGTAGCGTTTCTCTTTCATCGAAATGCGACCGCCTTGGTCGGCATGAAAATCACGACTTTCGGGTAAGCAGCTCAGTATTGTAACCACTGTACCACTGCGGTGGACGTAAACAAAACATTACGGATGATTTGCATCACAAAATACATGATCATGAAATACGTTGAAACTTTCTGCTGTGGAAAGCGCACGCCGTGGGTTCGGAAAGCGATGCCCATGTGGGAACAGACATCTCGCCTTCTCCCACAATGCAGACGCACTGAACGCAACAAAATTTATGCCGACTATATTACCGAGCAAACAGTGCAATGAGCAAAACTTTATTTCCTTTTCTACAAAAGGACCATTCCTAAAAGCGAAATGACTCTCATATGTCATCTTGAACTTCATTCTACTATGAATATTTTATCCTAAAATGACTGCGTAACGAGTTGGAAAAATGCAGAAAGAAGAAACGGGCATGACGCTGAACATCCACCAATTATAATTTCACGCACAGTAAACATCCACCAAGTTAGCCAAACTGGTGTTCTTGCTTCAGCATAAACAGTTTTGTGTGTGTGTGTGTGTGTGTGTGTGTGTGTGTGTGTGTGTGTGTGTGTGTGTGTGTGTGTGTGTGTGTGTGTGTGTGTGTGTGTGTGTGTGTGTGTGTGTGCGTGCGTGCGTGCGTGCGCGCGTGTGTGTGTGTGTGTGTGTGTGTGTTTGTATGTGTGTGTGTGTGTGTGTGTGTGTGTGTGTGTGTGTGTGTGTGTGTGTGTGTGTGTGTGTGTGTGTGTAACCGCAGAAAAGATAACCGTCAGCTATGACTTGCAAACGTGGAGTTAAGTGAGAGAAATAAGGTGGAAAATGAGATAGCAAAAGCAGATGTCAAAAAGACTTTTATTGTTTCAAGTGCCACAACCCGGTATGAGATGACTGTTCTTTAAGGTGATTAGTGGCATTCAAAAGTTGCATTTGAGAACACAGCATTTTACAGTGAAAGCAGAAACTGACAAGCTGCTTTAATCTGTGCAGTGGAAGGGATACAACATGTGGAAGGACTAAGCTTGCCAGTAATGTGTTAGTGTGTCTTTTACAGTAGTGGTGTTGGTGTTATACATTGTATTTATTCACCTTATGTTTCCTCCATAAAGCCTCGTTTTACTGCAAAGGTTTACGGTAGTAGTAAAATTAATAGCTGGGCGAGTAGATATGTATCTAACTTTAGGTTTTTTTAGCGCGCATTTTTTTTCTTCCTGGCGCCAGTTTTTCGGACTACCTTAAAACTATTTCGTAAATGTGTAGGGGTACAGAATAGTAAAAGCATCCAACTATTCAGCAAAAGGTCGCGGCGGGAAGTTTGCTGGAAAAGAATGAAAGTTGCGGAAGGCATGCGCCATCACGCAAGGAAGGAATACATTCGCTGGCTCTGCCTCACTAATAGCATGCAATGCAGTAAAACGTACTGCGCGTCGTAAGTTAGGATATGGGTTCGTCTATGGTCGTCTGCTGATCCATGATTATATCTGCTGGCCACCGTTGATCTTTGCGGCTCAGACTACACAAAGGTACAGTGAATCATGTAGTACCTACTTCTATATTACTTCATTATGTGAATAGTAATGAATAACATTAACGAAATTCCCATGACTTAGTATACCTCTGCAAGGGATCAGCCTGCTCTCGTTATCGACAGGTTCACGTGCACTGCACCAGTATGTTGAGATGGAGTGCTAAACGCGTACCAAGAACGCAGGTCATGCGCAACTATGAGAAATTCATCTAACCCGAGGCGAAAAACGGACACAGGAAGTAATAGACTGAGAGGACAGAGCGCTACTAGATTTTCGCCTCGCGCCACATAAATTTCTTTCAAGTGCATCCCCAACAAGCTCACATCGCCACTCTTGGCAACTATGATGACTAATGGGGTTATTTAACGTGCACCTAAATCTAAGCACATAAGCCCCAAGCATTTTTGCCTCCACCAAAAATGCGGCTGCCGCGCCTGTGATTTGATCCCGCGATCTCGTGAGCAGCCGAGTGTCTTAACCACTAGACCTTAACCTTTGATTGCCACTCGCCTCACGTAAATGCGAGACGCTTGCGGAACAGGCATTTACAAAAGACGAGAGATATAATTGGCCGAGTTCGCATTGCTTGGTCCTGCTTTTCCCTACAGTCCAGCGCGTTCCACCAACGAACCGAGTGTGTGTCCACACTCTTTTTCACTCAAATGGTTCACATTGCTGAGCGCTAACGCTCAAGATAATCACCGCGATGTCTCACTTACCGAGTGGTTAAGAAGACGGACTTGGTATACATTGGGGTCTCTCTAAACTGCGCCTCTACAAATCGGCAGGTGCAGCTTTAAGTGCCGCTTCCGTGCTGAGGCTTGCAAAACAGCCTTGTGTTTAGAAAAAGTAGTTAACGATTTCAAGTACTTAGTACTCGACTATGGGAGAGCCTAAGGCCGTCCCGATCAGATAACCAAAAATGGGAATCAGATGTGTTTCGTTCTTGTAGCGTTTGGGGTGGTTATGTGATTATATTTTCACTTAGTGCTATTATTCTCTTTACCAGTATGACCGCCTGTGCCTGGTAAAATTGCACACGTTTCGAAAGCCCTCGAATTACTTTTTTATCTGTGAGCAAGCACACCCTTTCTTGGCGATTTCAAGGCCCATCCAAGTTTTTTGCAGTGCACATTTTTTTTATTTTATAATAACCTTTTTATTTTTTCTTGTTTCGCATGAAGCCACGTACATTCATGCTGACTCTGCCAAGTAGAGTGCAGCATACCGGAGTACTCCTCTGGTTAAACTCCCTGTCTTTATGTTTTTGTCTCCTTCCAGACCACTCACTCACTCACTCACTCAATCAATCAATCAATCAATCATCAATCAATCACTTGTTGCAACTCTGGGAAGCAATCTGGTGGCCGTCCTGGCTTCCATTTCATGTCTTCCCACTCACTACCAATCTGCACAGAAGTTTTTATTAGGTGGATCGTGAACCAGGTACGAGCTAGCCTCGACGAAGCGCCCATACTGGTTTCCGCAAAACGGCCTCGCCGTCTTTCACAACGCGTGCGCCTCACTACGAGTGACGTGAGCTCGCTTAAACAGCGCGGATGGGTTCTATAGTTCAAGATACCTGGTATTCATGTGGTGCGCGGTGATTCCATATGTACGGACTTACGCAACCCTCGCTGCGAAAAGGCTCTGAGCGAATGCGCGGTCAACTCTCAGTCGTCCTATTTGTGCTAAAGCGTAGTTACGCTAATGTAATGTATTCGCTGGCGACGCACCCTTCGCTTGCCGGCTGGAGGAAGTCACTGGTCCGACTTCGTACTGAAACCACTTTCGAGATACATTCTCAGCATAGCCGTGATATACTTACTTTTATTCGAAGACATTAGTTACTAAACTAAGTTCTCTTGGGTTGCGTTGATTGTGGCCCAGAGAGTAAGTGCCAGGAAATGGTAGCAAACTTTTTTTAAGCAATTATTCGTGGCCGTAATCTTATACAGAACAGTCTTTCCTGAACACGTTTACCCGCCTTGATGACCGGTCGTTTCCCGAGAAGCCAAGCATGCGTTGCCGGCGTATGCAGGTCATTAAAAGCGCTATTTAAATTCCGATGTTAAACCATACCATTAGGCGGCTGATGAAACGGCTAAAACTCGAGAGCAAAGACGCAAAGAAAACGCAACAGCGAACGCATTACAGTGCTTTTGACTTTCCCGGGTGTTTTTTTTTTTTCTTCCATATCATTTTCGTACGTTTAGTTTCTCGCTATTTCTTCTTTTGAAGTATAATAGCAAACTAGAGAAGCTGTTTCCTAGGGCCCACGTTACACTTCTTTTTGTTGCTATACCTCTGTTCAAGTGTAGGTTAGTCGTCTAAATTTTATTTTTACTGATGTGACATCAAGATCATCGTTAAGTGCCCATATCGCTTACTAAAGGGATCGAACATGTAACTCTCAAGTGTCTCCCAATCGAGCAACGGTAAACATAACATGGCGATTAAGGAGTGTCAAACAGACATAACTCTGCATAACTCCAAACCTACCTTCGTTTTACCTATGATCGGGCAAGAGGGGATAGATACTCGAGGCCTGGCCCTCGCGTCCCCACTGTAGTCCGACCATGATCAACCTATCTATGTAGCTTCGTAAGCAGCCTATCTAAGTGCACGATGACCCCTGCACCCTGACCCTTTACTCGTCGCGGCTGGGATTGCGCAGGGGCACAGCCATAGCTGTTGCAGTCGAATCACCTCACTGATGAATTGCTAGCGTGATCGACAACGGCGCGGTTTTTCCCACCGCATCTCTCGTCTGCGTTTCACAACCTCTCCTACTCTTTCGTTTTGTCGCTTATGCATTTTTTCCTTGGAGGAGGTTAACCAAGTAGGCACGCGTTTAAATTACTCCCTTGCTTTTTTTATTCTTTCCTGCTCCTCGCTCATTCTTGCACTCTAACCTCGTTTAATGGGGAGCGCAGCACACCTAAGCTATGTCGTATGCGAATGCAGGAACACGGGAAGAAAAAAATGGCCTTTTCATGTCCAGGTATAGGCATGTAGCTTTATTTTTCGGCTGTATCAAGAACAAGAAAAACGTGGCTTCAACTGAAGGGTGTAACTCCTTTGACGTTCACTTTGACTTAGGTTACTATAATAGGCAGAATTTCCTCACATTGAAATAAGAAAATACATAACTTCGCACCCTTAAGCTGAACATTGAGCGCTGACGACCAAGGTGCACATTACGCTTGCACTATATGCTTTACTTAAAGACGGCAACTAGCCTTTTACGTACTTAAACCCGCTTGGTCAAAGATTTTTTCTTCGTGCGACTATATATACATATGATATATTCCTTCCGGAGGGAAAGCAGCACTGATAGTGTCTTGTAGTTTTTTTTTTTTAGCAGTCACTAAAGCGAGTATTGATCAGCCGCGTTCGGCTGCTTTCTCTTCGAGTCATTAAAGTGGTGTTGGGCGCCAGGTGCTCTTTCAGCCAGCTAACATGCCACGTACTCTATGGAGCCGAGTCCTTTATACCGAAAAGGGCATTTTAGGCCAGCTTTCAGCGATATCAAGAGCCCTTTACGTAGGAGGCCTGCTGCCAGCTCAGCAGGGGCGAAATATGATGGTGTCCGTACGGCAAGAAAAGTGAAAACGTTTATCCAGAGGGAAATGCAGATACCCTGGTCCGAGAGAGAAATAGAGAGAGAGGTAGAATGAAGAAAATACATGGAGCATAACTATACTTTGTCCGATCCGCTACACCGCACTTGAGGAAAAGAAGTAGGAGCGAAATAGTAATGGAGAAAACGTGAGAGCACATGATGCACAATTGACGAGCACAGCGAAGCGTACGCCCGCTACGAAGGGCTTAAAAATCAGAGACAGTAGGATTGGGTGTATGGATATAACATGATAAAAAGTGCCTAACAGCGCAAACGACAGATTGGGATAGAAGAGACGAGACAGTGCGCTGAGCTGCCAACAATTTATTTTTTGCGAAAGTCATCGCTTTTGTACACTTATTAGTGCACCACTCATGCGCGTGAATGGGGCAACTGGTAACTGCATAAAAACGAAGACTTTCGCAAGACAATAATTGTTGGCAGTTCAAGCGCTCTGTCTCGTCTCTTCTACCCCATCCTGTCGTTTGCGCTGTTAAGCACTCTTTATCACTTGAATTCAGACGCAGGAGAAAGGCTCGCATAGCCCCTGGCGTAATGAGCTCTTAGCAGTGACCCTGGGGTGGCGATAGGAATATTATTAGCCACTGCCAGCTGCTCTGCACGAATGACAAGTGACATCCTCTCAAAATGACCGCGGCCGCCGCTAAAGTCTCGAGAGGTGACAAGAAGGAAACACAAAAGGACGGCCAGGACGTGCGTGCGGTTTGTTATCCTGGACATGAGGAAGAAGGATAGATAATCAAAAGAGAAAAAAGAACCATTACTAAGTGATAACAGCGAATACAAGATTAGGAAACGGTGGGGACAGAACGAACAGAGGCAATTAGCGCTGTCGCAAAGTCTGTCTGGTTTTTCTGATCTTGTATGCGCGGCTCATACGTTCCAGTGGATCCATGCCAACTTCAACTTTTCCAAGTTCCGACTCCTTAGGGTAGAATGAGCACCACTTTCGAGCTTTGGATAACAGCCGCACTGTTCAAGTTGTACAGAGACCGCCTCCAGTGCGGGAAATACCGGACTCGTTTGCTGTGTACACCTGGCACTCGCCGCTTTTTTTTTTTTTTCTCTGAAGTTGAAGGATTACCCCGGTGCAGCGTTTAGGGTTGTCGGTATTCACCTCTAGAAGCTGGCTGCTCTTTGTAAGCTATTTTTTTTTTACTCTTCTCTTCGTCCTTCCCTTCTTTCCTGTATCAGACACAAGCTATCACACTGTATATATATATAGCGTCACAGTTCCGTAAAAGTTCCGTAAAACTGTAGTCAATTCAACTTAATTACCCGTCTTCTCGGGTGCGTTGGCTGTACTTGAAAACGATGCTTTCAAGACGATAACGTGACTGGTGGGTCGAATTGTCAAACAAATGCATCTCAATGAAAGACAACGCGATTGAGGTATCACTCACGCGCGCTGCCTTTGCCTCCACACGCACCTTTGTCACATTTCCACCTTGAATCCAATAGTTTTGAACAAAAGTTTTATTGTTCTTGTTATATGTTCACCAAATATGGCAACGTGCGTAATAACTTTTAGATCATACGTGCAGGCATCGCAATATCCCCTGCCTGTTTCTGCCTACATTGTGTCTCCTGAGCGACGTAATATCACGTTTTCCTAAGGGATAAACCAAGTCCGTAAATATTTTGCCACCTACGGAGACAGCGTGAGCGCTTCCCACGCGAAGCGATTCGAACACAAGCTCGCAAAGCTGATTCACCGAGGTAGTGGTAGCAGAAACGGACGCGAGGTCATGAATGCAACTGAACTTTCTTTATTCTTTTGCTTGTTTACGCTGTCGTGCGTTCGCGCGAGCTTTTATGGACGATTTCTTTTTTTTTTTTTTTTTCATTCATGCGGCTCTCTTTGTGCTGGAGAGTTGAGGCCGCTCGGCTTTTAGTCGAGCACTGAGTGGCGCGCCTCCCAACACATCCTTTTCAACGCTAAGTGTAGAGATGAGCTTCCGGCAAGATAACGCCAGTGGCCAGGATGCGGTGTCGGTGACGTCGAAGCAGCGTTATCCAACGAGGCGCGCATGTTGTATGCCTGCCATGGCTGGGGACAACAACGGCTGCGCACGCGTGACAAAGTGAATAACGTGGGGCCACGTTAGCATACGCCTAAACTGATAATACAAATGGTGTGTTTAGAAAAAGTTCTTCGCTGACGAGAACCGCACAGAAGACAGTGCTCTTTAGATAAGATTGCAGTGCTAGATTACAGTGCTAGATTACAGTGCTCTTTGCCTAAATAAACTCCTCAATTCTCGCTCGTGTTTATATATACTCTCGTGTGGCTGCAGGGAATACAATTAGCGCTATCGTTATATTATATATATACGGTCATGTGTTATTTCGAACAACGTGAACTAATAATTTTTTGCTTCTCTATCGCCTTGTTTTGATAGTCCGTCCTTCGTCGTCTTGTGAGATAATTACGGGAGACTGAATGCGGCTTAATGTCACAGTCATAAATATGTTATGTCAACACAGGCTCTCATTTTTCTAGTTTATACAGAAGCCCTTAACCACATGTCCGAATGAGCGACCGTATGCGGTGTGCAGTATTGTGTGTGTGTGTGTGTGTGTGTGTGTGTGTGTGTGTGTGTGTGTGTGTGTGTGTGTGTGTGTGTGTGTGTGTGTGTGTGTGTGTGTGCTGCGAAATGTGTATTTTTCTATCTCTCTGTTTTTTACAACCTCATTCTCCTTGCTGTGTGTAGGGCAGAAAAATATGTAGTCCACTTAACCTCCCTACTTCTCCAATACTGCTTCTTTCTCTCTCTTTCTATTTCTCTCTCTCATACGCTTCTATTTGGTCCCACTCGGAGACTGCGTAATATATTATGTCTGGCATATCCGGAGAAAATGAGATGTCGCACAATCATTAAAAATTTGGTAGGCGTACAACGATGTAGGCAAAAAAAGCAGGAAAAACAGGTTGTTAACGTTTGCATCAGTGGTCCCTTAACTAAAAAGTAAACGAAAGGATGTCTGTCCCTTGACGTTTATTCTGTCGGTAGTCGACCTCAGCCTATAATAACGGGGAACGTAAGAGCAAGAACTTTCTCTTGGCGATGAGTGACCGTTGAGCGCGCAGCCCAGTGAAGGATTGCGAAACATCCTTATTTGTGTTAGCCCCGAGTCACAGCCGAAATGCTGCTGTGAGCGTATAGGAAAAGTAAATTAGGTTCGCCTCTTGAATTACTACTAGTGTTTCTTTACAACACAGTGTCATGCTACCGACGGATTTCACCTGCAAGGAAGTCGTGCATATAATACGCAGTCCAGTCACGCTTTCACAGCGTATAAATTAATACCGCGCACTAAGTCACCGAGCAACTGCCATTTCCGGTAGTGTCATGTTTGAATAAATAGCCCTTCAGTTTACAGTCAAACGTGCGATGTTTTTGTTTATGAAGGCTATGTTAGCGTGGTTGTTCATTCATTCATTCATTCATTCATTCATTCATTCATTCATTCATTCATTCATTCATTCATGTGTTTATTCGTTTGTTGTTGTTGGTGGTGTTTGTTTGTTTGTTTGTTTGTTTGTTTGTTTGTTTGTTTGTTTTGTGGTGAAGCCTTCGAACAGTGGGTCGTCCTCTCCAGCGCCTTCTAGTGGGTTGCCCTTTTTAGCAAGAAGAAGAGCAGCTCGTGCAGAGAGTCGGTACCCGCATTGACTGTCACTGTCAAGCATCGTCGACAACCGTCCGCCAATAAACGTCTCAACAATTTGGTGGAGGTGCTGGGTAAATTGGAGGCGACTTGCGGTCGCTGCACACGATTGCAGTAGCGTGCTACGTGCCCGACGCAACCACAAGCAAAGCAGATGGGGCGATTGTCCGCAGTGCGCCATCGGTTCGTGGGTCCCATCCATGTCGAAGAACGCGATGGGCGAGCCGGCTGCTGATATAACTGCATAGTGGGCGGCACACGGGGCACGTGGATGACGTCGGTATATGTAGGCGGCACAGTTTCTCCGAAGGCCTGGGGTCTGGCGATGGTTTCGGTGTAACCAAGAGGGCCAGTCACAGGAATCGGTGGGGGTGGCCTGGCGACAACTTGGGCGTAACTGAGTGGTGTAGATACTGGAGGCGGCTGGTGATATTCTGGAACGACCTCCGCGATTTCCTGCTGAATGGCTCGGCGGAGGGGAGGCAGAAGTGTGCTTGACGACTGTTCAGCACGTTGCGGGGAAGCAAAGGCCAGTAAAGAGACCTGGCGGGCAACTTCTTCACGCACGAATGTCTTGATTTCAGCAAGCAAGGCGGTGTGGTCCGGAAGTGTTGACAAGGCCGAGAGATCAGCGTCACGTGAGGGTGGTCGACGGGTCATCGAGCGCTGCCGTCGCAGCTCCTCGTAACTTTGGCAAAGTGTAATGATCTCTGCTACAGTGCGAGGGTTCTTGGCCAGGAGCATGGTGAAGGCATCGTCGGCGATGCCTTTTAGTACATGGGTAATTCTGTCGGCCTCTGACATGCTCGCGTCCACTTTTTTGCACAAGTCAAGGATGTCCTCTATGTAGCTTGTGAAGGACTCACCGGTCTGCTGTGCTCGTTCACGTAACCGCTGTTCGGCTTGGAGCTTACGAACGGCAGGACGGCCGAACACGTCGACGACGGCGGTTTTAAAAGCGGACCAAGTGGGGAAATCGGATGCGTGGTTGTTGTACCACATGCCGGCCACACCCGCGAGGTAGAAAACCAGGTTGCCGAGTTTACCTGCCTCGTCCCAATGATTGGGGACGCTGACGCGTTCGTACATAGCAAGCCAGTCCTCGACGTCGGTGCCATCCGCGCCGGTGAAGACAGGAGGGTCCCGGATGCGGGGAACACCGGAACATGGCGTCGGCGCAGGAGGAAGCGTTTGCTGTGCGGCGTCTTGGTGCATGGTAGAAGGCACGGTGCGGGATCGTAGCTCCAGGGGCATCAAATGCTAACCGAAGGTGTTAGAAGGGCACAGCACTCTCCACTAGAGGGTGACCAGGAAAACTAGTCGTCGCAGTCCACGAGGCAAGGGCTGCGACGCTGTCGAACTGTGGAAGCCCTCAGGAAAGACCTTCGAACGTGATAGACGTGCTTGTGGATGGTGTTCGTGCATCTGCCCTTGTAGATACTGGAGCCGCCGTATCCGTGATGGACGCAAAGCTTAGCCGAATACTGCGCAAAGTGACCACGCCACTTTCCGGGCTCTCCCTCCGTACAGCCAGCGCCCAAAGCATTCACCCTACAGCGATGTGTACAGCCCGCCTCATGATTCAGGACGTGATGTATGCCGTTGAATTCATCATAATTCCTTCATGCTCTCACGACGTCATCCTAGGATGGGATTTTCTCTCCCGCCACGACGCCGTCATTCATTGCGCACCAGCAGAAATAGAGCTAACACCATTCTCTTCTTTGACGCCGGCCGACAGTCCATCTACTGCAAGCAAATTACTCGTCAGGGACGACACGCAAGTGCCTGCAAACTCGTCCGCGGCGGTGTCGGTGTACTGTGCAAGTCTTTCAGACACCGCTGCACTCCTCTCACCATTTCATCGTGTTTTCACCAGAAAAGGTTTGCTGGTTCCTTTCGCGACCGTGCAAGTAACTCGCGGCAGCACCACTATTTTTGTTCTGAACTCATCCCCGTACAGTGTTACGTTGGTGCGAGGGGAATGTCTCGGCAGCGTGGAACCCATCGAAGACGCACAAGTCATGGATCAACCTGATGACACGCACTGCCGAAGTTCCAATACGCTTAGTGCTGTTTCTACATCTGTTTCATCATCCGCTGATGTATTTGGTCCTTCCATTGCCGACAACCTTACGCCGGTCCAGCGCTCCCAGCTTCTGGCCCTGTTGGAAGAATTCCGCTCTTCTTTCGATATCTCTCAACCTTCTCTCGGCCGCACATCGACTGTTACGCATCGCATTGACACAGGCGCACAACCACCACTACGGCAACGTCCATATCGCGTATCTCCCACAGAACGCCGTGTAATCAACGAGCAAGTGGACGACATGCTACGCCGCGATGTTATTCGACCCTCTAACAGCCCCTGGGCATCTCCTGTCGTTCTCGTCGCGAAGAAGGACGGTTCTGTGCGGTTCTGTGTGGACTACCGACGTCTCAACAAGATCACTCGTAAGGACGTGTACCCACTACCGCGTGCTGTACCGCAACGGAAGGCAACATGCTGACGCCGACGCCCTGTCGCGCTCTCCCTTGCCTGACGACAATGCCCACGACTCAGCGTCTCACCTTGCCGTTTCTTCCATTAGCATTCATGCCGTTGCTACTGAACAGCGCAAGGATCAATGGATTGCCTCACTGATAGACTTGCTGACTGATCCATCCACTCCATCCACTCGCGCGTTGCGTCGTCAAGCCCACCATTTCGCCGTTCGCGACGACCTTCTCCACCGACGCAATTACAGCGGTGACGGCCGCCAGTGGCTACTAGTCATACCCCGCAGTCTGCGCTCTGACATATGCGAATTCTTTCATACTGATCCGCAATGTGCGCACTCCGGCGTATCGAAGACTTACCAGCGCATTCGCCAACGGTACTTTTGGCGCGGCATGTACCGCTATGTGCAGAAATTCGTTCGTTCCTGCATAGAATGTCAGCGCCGCAAAACTTCAACGCACCTGTCGCCGGTAGGTCTGCAACCTCTACCTTGCCCTGCCAGGCCATTTGGGCGCGTTGGCATTGATTTGTATGGGCCACTTCCACTAACGTCGGCCGGTAACCGCTGGGCCATTGTTGCTGTGGACCACCTCACGCGATACGCCGAAACTGCCGCTCTCCCCGCGGCTACAGCGAGCGATGTGGCCTCCTTCCTGCTCCAACGATTCATGCTGCGACACGGTCCACCTCAGGAACTGCTCAGTGATCGAGGCCGCGTCTTCCTGTCTGAAGTCGTCGAAGCCATTCTCAAAGAGTGCAACGTTGTTCACCGCAAAACTGCTGCTTACCACCCGCAGACGAATGGCCTTACTGAACGCTTCAACCGTACGCTCGGCGACATGCTCTCCAAGTACGTCGCCGCCGATCACACAAATTGGGATTCCATTCTACCCTTCGTCACCTACGCATACAACACCGCCCCTCAGAGCACTACTGGCTTTTCACCTTTCTTTTTATTATATGGAAGGCACCCGTCGCACACCATCGACACTATACTTCCGTACAAGCCAGATCCGTCAGAGTGGGCGCCTATTTCTGCTACAGCCAAGCTTGCTGAAGAGTGTCGAGAGCTCGCAAGGACCTTTACAGCGCATGATCAAGAGCGGCAAAAAGGCATTCGCGCTGACACCAGCACCACTGCGCCCATGTTCCTCCCTGGAGCGCTCGTCTGGCTCTCGATCCCTACCACTTCAACTGGCCTATCTTCAAAACTATTGCCCAAATACGAAGGCCCCTACCGTGTCGTCGAACGCACTTCCCCTGTAAATTACTTGATCGAACCCATCGAACCATCTTCGGACATGCGCCGTCGAGGGCGCGACATTGTCAACGTGGAGCGCCTCAAAGCCTACCACGACCCGCTCATAGTAACCAGCTGCTAGGTCGCCAGGCGGCTCCCTCTTCGTACCCGGGGTAGTTGTGGTGAAGCCTTCGAACAGTGGGTCGTCCTCTCCAGCGCTTTCTAGTGGGTTGCCCTTTTTAGCAAGAAGAAGAGCAGCTCGTGCAGAGAGTCGGTACCCGCATTGACTGTCACTGTCAAGCATCGTCGACAACCGTCCGCCAATAAACGTCTCAACAATTTGTTTGTTTGTTTGTTTGTTTGTTTGTTTGTTTGTTTGTTTGTTTGTTCGCTTCTCTACAGCAGTGGGGTACCACAAACTTTAACTTTTCTTTAGTTTTCTTTAAATGTCTCCTTTAGCTTCTCGCGGTTTCCGAAGGGTATACATCTTGAGAATGAACTCCGGAGAGTATTTGTCATTTGTAGGCGTTCGCCGACATTGAAACAAAGCTTTGTCGGGCGAATCACGTGATCCCGCCCCTCTCTACGTGTACTGTGCTTCTCAACTGCCTGGCCACCGTATAGGCACGTAGCCGCCATTCTGAACAGCCTCCAACAATGCGTGTGTGGACTTTTGTTTACCTGGGGGGCGTCAACCGTTACGCTCTGCCGAAGAGCCACTACCACTGCAGTCGAACGAAGAGCAACCCGCAAGCTGCGCTCCTCAAGTATCTCACACACACTTGCACTTTTATGAACAACATGGTGTGATCACCAGCCGCTTGATTGTCGGTGTTCTACAACGTAGTAATAGGCAATGTGGTTTGATTTCCCATTATGCTACAAGAGTACCAACAGCCAAACATTTTTGTCTTCTTTCTCTTTATTACTTTAATTATAACAACCAGCACAATATGATGGTGCATTCATTGCCCCTAATTGAACCGCGTTTCACCTTATGATACAAGGGTGTACCAATGGCCGAACTTCTTGTTCTCTGTCCATTTCTTTCACGATACCAACCAATACACTCGTCTCTCTCGGCGGCTGAGTGGCTCGGGTGACCCGATGAACGTGGGTTCGATCTCGGCCGCGGCGGTCGCATTTCGATAGAGGTGAAATGATAGAGGCCCGTGTGCTGAGCATGCGCTGTCAGTGCGTGTGAAAGAACACCAGATGGTCCGAATTTGTGAAGCGCTCCCCTACTATGTTCCTCCCAGTCACAACCTGGTTTTGAGACGTAAAACACCACATATGTAGGGTATTTCACGTATGACCAGTCCGTATTAGAGGTTTAGAAGCGAAGCTCGTAAAGGCGTGAGTGTCTCCATCACTTGTATGTATGCATGTATGTATGCGTGCATGTATGTATGTATGTATGTATGTATGTATGTATGTATGTATGTATGTATGTATGTATGTATGTATGTATGTATGTATGTATGTATGTATGTATGTATGTATGTATGTATGTATGTATGTATGTATGTATTTATGTATGTATGTATGATGTATGTATGTATGTACGTATGTATGTGACCGCCATTGTTCCGCCTTTGCAAACTTCCCACAACTTCGTCCTTGCAAACACCTCACTACGCCCCATTACCGATACACCACTTTACCGACTACAATGTCGTTATAATGAAGGGGGAACGGAAGCGACGTATAGCCAGCACTTACGAATAATAATATTTCTTGTACAAATATATACAGTGCTTGTCAAGACTTTGATGATGTAGTGGGCGATATTCGCGGATGGTACACGGTTTAGCGATGAAATCCTCTAGCGTTTCGTACCACTCACAACCAATCACTCCGTTGATATGCTCTTATTTTCTTTTCTCTTGTCACGTCCGTCGTTGTACCGCTCTTAACTTTCACTGCTCTGGAGCCCCTTGTCTTCGGTGTCGTGCTCGTACGAACGCAGAAGCACGGGCACCGACACGCACTTCTTTCAAAGTGGCACATGTACTTGCCCTGCCGTCACAGAGAGCCCCCCTACACACTCCGTCGGTCGCCTCCTCAAAGCCTGCTGGTGCTTCCATCAACAGCCGACGCCGCAGCAAGTGCCTCTCATCTGACGAGAATGCGCTCTGCGCGCGTGCTCATTTTTATGAAGACAACACTCGTTACTGCGCAGAGTGAAGCAGAATACGCACCCGCTGCGCACGCATACGTTTGTCTTCTTTTAATTCATTCATCCACGCCGGCATTTTATCGTTACGGCGCGTTCAATGTAAAGATCACCAGCCTGACGAGGGGAACTACAACGTATATATATATATATATATATATATATATATATATATATATATATATATATATATATATATATATATATATATATATATATATATATCTTCCGAATACGTAAAAAATGGGGGGGGGGGGGGGGGGCTTTACGTTTTCCACGCACAGGTATGTAGCTCGACAGCAATGTCGCGCATTTTTTTTTCTCGTGATCTGCTACGTACACACACACACACAACCGCACGTGGACTGCTTGCTGTCTCTGCGTAGCCGGGGCGCAGATGTTTGCGCGGCTTCCAGCGGCGAAATGACGTCACGGGCGTCACTGTGATTGACAGCCGGGGGGCACGGCTGAGGAGGACGATTTCCGATCGGCGAAAGCATGCTCCCCGTCGCCGCCCTGAGCATACACGCAGTGACGCAAGCTGGCGTGCGTCACGGCCATTTACATCCACAGCCAGCGCGCCGCTCGCTCGACTTATCTGTAACGGTACGCGTATGACAACTACACGTACGCGAGCATCTTTCGCAGATCCAAAAGAAAAAAAATCGGAAACAAAGGGTCTTCCTTATAATAACAACAGCAGGTATCCATTGTGCTTTACCTATGTTATCCGCTGACTACAAGAGACGTCAAACAATTAACGGGAGTGCAGTTCAAAAATTTACCCTCTCGACAGCACGCGGATATTTTTGCATTGCACCCCGGGGAGATGTTTATTTTTGCACAACTGTATATGCTATATATATATTTCTTGAGAAACCAGGTCATCCATGAGGCAGTGTACCAGGTGGTCAGTGTATACGTATCTCCTATTTGAATAACAATGACTTGTGTGTCACGAACTTGGTTAGAAGCCTTTTGTGGTACGCCAAACTCCGCGTACAGCCGTCCTAAGTTCAGCAATCAACAGTTCTTACCGCCAAGCACTGTTAACAATCAAAAACTTATGATAGCAACAATAGCTAGTGTACACAGCTATCAGTAGAACAAAGAAGGCAAATGGCATGGACAGCATTTAAAAGCTAAGATTCGGGATACAGAGAAATGGTACACAACAGAGAGTTTTAGTATTGCGCACGCTGCGTGCGTGGTAGCGTTGCGTACGTAAGGACGCCACGTTCTGCGTAGTGCGCATGCCCAGACCGCAACGCGCACGTATCGCGTTACGTACGCAGCCGGTACGTACGCACGCATGAGATGCGTGCGTGCGTACGTATGAGCTGATCGCGCCGCTCTCGAACAAGTTCGCGACAGCGCGAGACTTCGTTTTGCAAAATGGCGGCATCGAAGGCAAGCACCGACCGGCTCTGTGGCTTAAAATATGGCCATAATCTGGCTATAACACTTGGATTGGCTCACATTGGCTGTCAACAACACGTGCTTCTATTTTGATCTACCAGATGGCGCAACACGCTTCACGCTCGTTGCGTACGCGGGTACTATGGCGTACTAAAAGCCGATTAGTGGCAAACGACGCCACGTAACGCAAGGCGCTTGCGTGATGCGTACGTAGCACCAATCCGCAGTACTAAAACTTGCTAATGAAGAGTCGACAACGCAAAGACGCGACCGTAACCGGTTATCGTGTTTAAACCTTGCGAAACACGATTGCCAGAAGCATGGCTTGTATACAGCTCCGAAAAACAATCATCAAAAGAAAGAATTTGCAGGAACGGTTAGTCGCGTTTGCCAGTTTGAAAAGTGTCTCATATATAGACCACTTCAGCATCCTCATATGTAACTAGTATAGTATGGTACAAAGAACTTATTTAAGAATCCAGAGAAGTACGACCTCTTAGGGTGACAACTAGAGCCGCTGTGACTATTGAGATATTTTTTACTAGTAAAATATTTTTGAGTATTTTTTACTAGTGAGATATTTTGAGTTAGATATGTGACCAGTGAGATATTTTTAAGCACAACAGTTTTGCAAGTGTGTCAAATCAAAATGATAGGAGTGCAACTAAAGTCATTGACTGTTTTCCACGTCCTTTAAAAATCCACTTAGAAAACTAGCTGCCGTTTGCCGTTGTCACTGTAGACGCCACTTGCCGCATGAAACAGTCTGACGCTGACTTACAATCAACTCATTAGTAGTAGTAGTAGTAGTAGTAGTAGTAGTAGTAGTAGTAGTAGTAGTAGTAATAGTAGTAGTAGTAGTAGTAGTAGTAGTAGTAGTAGTATAAACTTTATTGTACTAGAGGGCATTAGGGTGAAAGTGAGTGGGTCTCCAATTGTCTAGGGCCCCACTGGCCTTTGCGGCTCGCTGGACCTGATTGAGCAGAGTAACTTTGCTCTCTCGAACCTTTCTCTCAAGCCAGAGCTCCCCCTGCCTCTCAGATGGGTTTCTTCCAGTGAATTAAAAGCGCGTCAGTGCAGAAAACTATAACAGACGCTGTTACGGAGCATTTCGGCTGCATCAAATTTGTTTCGGAACAGTTACGAGGCACGTACGCTGCACTTAACAGTGTAGCATATGTGTCTCCACAACACCCTAACTTGAGGCGACTCCACCGCAATGGTTACAGGGTGCCGCGACACAGTCGTACGTTCTGCTAACTGTACCATCGCCAACACCAGCCGCTGTAACGGAACACGAAGAAAATAAAACGGCATTTGAGGTGACACGACCCGTCATTCGTCGCTTTTTAATCCGCGTCCTGGTTTTGGCGTGTTTCGACGACATTCCGTTGTTTATGTCTACTTTTAGTTTTTCTTCTGCTCTCTTGTTCTCAAAGCGTCTGAAGTCACGTTTCGAGCCTTCACGAACGTTGCCCCTATGATATATCTATATTGTGTTTAGACAGATATCAGCAGATATCAGCTCGAATTGATCACCGCAATAAAGTTGCAGTTCCATCATGTCACACCAAATGTTTTCATGACTCATTCATACCCAGAACTTGTGTCAGTTGGAATGATCTTCCCCATGATATCGCTTATATAACTGATATAAGTATGTTTCGTAAAACTAATAATCTTCTCTAAATGTTTATATATATATATATATATATATATATATATATATATATATATATATATATATATATATATATATATATATATATATATATATATATATATATATATGTGTGTGTGTGTGTGTGTGTGTGTGTGTGTGTGTGTGTGTGTGTGTGTGTGTGTGTGTGTGTGTGTGTGTGTATATATATGTGTAGTATATATGTGTGTATATATAAGGTTATTATTGTTAGTATATGTTTTTCCTTATAAATTGTTGTCATTTATGCCTACTTTATTTCACTTATCTGCTGCGAGTTTTTTTCTTGGCTGTTTTACATTGCTTCTGTTATGTATATCTCCACTCCCCTCTGTAATGCCCTCGGGCCCTGAGGGTACAATAAATAAATAAATAAATAAAAAGTGGCTAATGATTTAGAGTACGTGGTACTCTACCATGGGATAGCTTAAGCCGTCCCGTGGGCCTCAAACTTAATAAGAATAGCCCTAAACTGCCTCGGGCGGAGGGGGGGGGGGGGGTTAGAAAAAGTAGGTTTTAGAGTACCAGTTACTCTGTGTGTTTAGAAAAAGTTTTTAACGATTTAGAGCACTTGGTACTCTACTATGGGAGAGCATGAAGCCGTCCCGTGAAGTGTCGGAGGAAGTGTGTTAAACCAACACCACCATCTTGCCGGTGGCCAGTTACAATCTACTATGGGCACATGGACGAATTTTTGTAACTTTTCATATCGGGTGGCGACGTTGAACGGTGCCAGCAACAATACAGATATGCGGTCATTAAAGATATGCTGGTTACTTACGCATTGGTATGCAATTTTCCCACTATTTTACGCTGTCTTTATCGTGGGCTTTTCGGCGATCAGTCTTTTTTATTATGGCAATCGGAACTTTTATCGGGGTGGCTTGTCCTTTCACGCTGCGCACATTTCATTGTCGCCTTAATACGAACGCAAAACCAGTGTTGGTGCGTGCAGCGTCTGAAGGCCGTTATTACGTGGTTCACAGCCTCATTCCCGGTATGGAGGAACGAAATGATTAGCAGGGACCATTGCACAATGGTATAGAAAGAAGGAGGGAACGAGAAGTAATAGGTGAGGCACGCACACGTTAGGCCTCGCTCGCTCGCTCTGTATTTTAAAAGCGAAGCTTCTTAGGCCGCGTTCACACTGAGCATTCCGGCCGCCGAAAGTGCTCCGAATCCGGTTCGGCGGCGGCGAGATCCGCCGAAAGGCAACACCACCTATATTGTCTAGGTGGTGTTGCGAAAGGGCCCTCTCCGCGCCGATCGCTCTCGGACCGATTGTTGCGGCGTCTGCCGCCGAATCGGTCACCGCGGACCAATCGGAGCGCTAGTCAAGGAATTTTGAAAAATGGCGGCCAAGCCCTACTCACTTGTTATGCCGCAGTGCACGTAACTGAATGTTGAAACCAACGGGAGTTTAACCTACTCTGTGCCTACTTCGCGTCCGTATTTCGTGGAAGAGGTGACCGAGCTTGCTGTTGGCGTGACCGAGCTTGTTGCGGTCTTGCAGAGCAAAACGATGCCACCAATGCCACTGGCGTCGGTGGTTTTTCTGCTCTTCGTGCATTACAAGACAGCCACTTGCCAGCAAAGTAAGCAGTACTGTCTTTTCTTGCTTCTTGCGTACGAGATTCGTCGAAGTATACACCACCGGATATCGTAGTAGCGTTTGCGAGCCGCGACAACAGCAGGGTGACAGCGCATCCATCCCGCGTTCGCCCCGTAGTAGATGGCATATTCGGCGGCGCGGGGCGCGTCCAGTGCGAACGACGCTGCGTTTCGGCGGCAAGGGAATTTCGGTCGCTGTAGAAAGCGGATGTTTCAATGTGAACTAGACATTATAAACAGGAACGGTGACAAAACTGAACCCTGCGGCGTCCCTTTGCCCCCCAACGCGAATGAGTCCGATTTGATATCTCCTATTGAAATTTCTGCGGTTCGGCCCTCCAAGAATGATCTGATGTAGCGAAATGTCCTGACCCCTGGGCCAATTTCATCGCCTTAATTAAAATACCGCCGAGGCTGGAGGAGATACCGGGACTCAAACACACATTTTATGCAGATGATATTACTCTATGGGTAACCAGGGGTAGTGACGCGCATCTGGAAGAAACACTGCAACAGGCAGTTAACATTGTCGAAGAGTTGGCAGGGGAGGCGGGACTTTCATGCTCTCAGCCAAAGTCCGAGCTCTTTGTGGTTCGGGACAAACCCAGAGGGCTACATGCAAGACACTATATTCCGCCACCGCCGTTAGAGGTAAAGGTAGGGGGTAGGCCGGTAGCTGAAGCTCAAACGATTAGAATTCTTGGCCTATATCTGCAAACTAACAGGAAGAATAGGGTGGCCCTTGAAAAACTTAAGACCACGGTCAATGCTACTGTCAGGCTAATCAGAAGAATCGCTAACCGTAAGAGCGGGGTTAAAGAAAAAGAACTCTGTAAGCTGGTACAGGCGTTTGTGCTCAGCAGGATTACTTACGCGACACCTTATATGAAGTTGGATGCCGCAGAAAAAGGTAAGGTCGAGGCTATGATCCGGCAAGCTTACAAGGCGGCGCTTGGGTTGCCTAACAACGCGCCTACAGAAAGGCTATTAAAACTAGGTGTACACAACACCCTGGATGAATTATGGGAGGCGCATCTGGTGATGCAGCACGCTAGGCTTTCGACAACCAAAGCGGGCAGGATTATATTGGAAAGGATTGGTATTGGAGCAGAGGCTCCCACTGGGGACACTAAAATTCAGGTGCGGCGGGAGTTACATAAGGCCCTGTACATAAAACCTTTGCCCAAAAATATGCATCCGATTCACCATACGCAGCGCAGGCAGGCAAGAGCCAGAGCTTTACACGTTGAGTACGGCGAGTACAAAGCGGCAGTCTATACAGATGTTGCGGAATATAAGGACAAAGACGCTTTTGTGATTGTGGTGGTGGACAGGCGGGGGCGCTTGATCGCTTCTGGATCGGTCAAAACCCGCTCCTCGGAAACTGCAGAGGAAGCGGCAATAGCGCTAGCTATAACTAATTCGCAGTCAGATTTGATTTTCAGTGATTCAAAGACAGCCATCCGAAATCTGGCGAGGGGCAGAATATCAGCGACCGCTGCACGATTTCTGCATAGGGCCACGGGACGAGAAATGAGAGAAATAGAAATTGTCTGGGTACCAGCACACTCTGGGAACCCTGGGAACGAGGCGGCTCACCTGAATGCTCGAGGTTTCGTCAGCCGGGTAGGTGAGCCGCCAGTTCCGGGGAGGTCCGCGAGAGATGGGCTGGTGTCCTTTCATGACATAACGAATCATTATAAACTAGAGCGGAGGTTTTATCCGCCCCCGCACAAGCGGTTGACTAAGGCGCAGGAATGCGTCTGGAGAAAACTGCAGACGCGATCTTTTCCCAACCCTTACGTGTTGAACAAAATGTACCCGGAGGAGATTAAGCCGCAATGCAAATGGTGTCAGGCTGTGGCAACATATGATCACATACTTTGGGAATGTAGCATAGTGCCGCCGCCGGTGGATATTATGCGTGATCCCTCTCTTGAGCACTGGGAGGCCGTGTTGACCAGCTCGGACCCAGTCGTCCAGTTAAGGGTCGTGGAGTGGGCCACACAGGTCGCCGCCAACCATGGGTTGATGGCCATCTAACACGGAATCATCCTCAGTTGCTTTCTGACGAAATAAAGTTTTTCCATCCATAGACATTATAACGGCACTCGTTTGTCCCTCGTAGCCGTTGTAGTGTGTAACAAGTATAAGATTTTTGACCTGCAATGTGGTGCTGGTGAGAGATTTCTTATGCGCGTTGTTAAAAAATAAAAGATAGTGCTCAATGTACGTGCCAATGGCTGCTAAGAGGGAATGAGAGACAGGAGCATTCGGTTTTTAGTTAACGCCCACGCTGCGATCACCATTAGCAGCCATTGGCATGTACATTGAGCACTATCTGACAAGAAAGGGATGCTACGTTATACTCGCTGGGTGTAACCTCCTTAGCTATAGAAATGTTTAGCGAGCGTTGAGCCGCAGTGCCATGAATACAATGTATATACCATGAACTCGAAGTGGTTAAAGGTGGGAAGTAGATACGAAGCGCAAGCCATTAGAAAGTAAAAGCCGAATTCTTCTGTCTCTCATTTCCCATTAGCAGCCATTGGAATGTACATTGAGCACTATCTGACAGGGAAACGTTGCTACATTATACTCGCTGGGCGTAACCTCCTTGGTTTTAGAAAAGTCTAGCGAGCGTTTGGCCACAGTGCCATGAAAACAGTGAACTAGTATGAACTCGAGCTTGTTAAAGGTGGGAAGTAGACCCGAGCCGCAAGCCGTAAGAAAGTGTGCGTGTGCCACCTCTTGTGCGGTCCTTGGAATGTCCGCTGGATGGAGGTGCATATGCGGAATATATGATGAAAAGATGCGAGATGGTGGTACTTGGAGTGTTGAATAGATGGACGAATCAACACACAGACAGATGCATGGATGGACTCACGGATGGCTGCACCGACAGATGGACGCATGGGCGGACGCAGGAGCGGATGCATGGACGAACGCAGGGACGGACGCACAGATGGACGTGCGGACGCACGAACAGACGCACGCACGGACGGGCGAATGGACGCACGGACGGTTACATGGACGGACGGAAGCAAGAACGAATGAACGGACGAATGCTTCGCCCCACTCTCCATCATTCACTCCGTGGATATGCTGCCAATTTTTTTTTTCCGTAAGTGAAGGGTTCCCCTTTTTCTCTTATCAGACATGAAATGCTTTTGCTTGGTGACTATTATGTGACTGAAGCTGGTATGGTAGCGAACGTGCGTCGCACCCCTTTGGGCTTTCTGTGTTGTGTAATCTGTAGATCTGCAGTCACTGCGGAAACTTTCAAGCTCAATCAAGCTCAAGGCGCCTGTAGCCTTGTAAAGCAGAATTTCAATGCAGCGTTGCCACCTTCTTGGAAACGTACGACCGGTATGCTAGCGTAATGTATTGCCTTGCTAGTGGTAAATGGTGTTACAGCCTTCATTGTGCTCGTTTGAGTGCACCGACATGTATGAATGCGTCTCGGTGAACTTCCTATTAGAACTATATAGCGTACTAATGAGCTAAACTGGCAGCGCAATTCGTCTTTTAGGCAGAGCTGGAAGTTCAAAGATTACAGCGTACCCGCGCCGTGAAAGGTGTTCCGAACGCCCCATTTTGCATTCGCTTCGTTACAGTGGGTCATCTGTCATCTCGAAGGTGCCGGAAGAAAGCACACAAAGTGCGAAGGCATTAATATAGTACTTATCTATAAAGTGATGCAAACCACTCGAAAACGTGTACCACCATTGCTTTGACAAAAAAAAAAAACCACTTAAGGCATCTCGTAGGCTTATCACGTATATAGCGCACCGTGGGTGTCCTTGATCTTCGTTCTTTGACTCTCGATATTTCGATGCAATTTCGCTGCAGGATCTACTTTATAGCTATATACGGACGTTGTCCCTATCACTGTAACTTTTGTTTAGTCGCACCACTGGACACTAGATTACGGCGGCGTTCTGTCAACGTTTAACGACAATTAAGGAAGTGATGTAAAAAAAGAAGATCGGTCGTTGCGACAATGTGAGAGAGTGTGTTGAATTCGTCGGTGTATTGTGCAGAGATTCATTGTGACGTTGGGAAGTTGTGATCAACTATCACTGCGATAGATGTTGGCTATGTACTGGACGTATAAGTTACGAAGGTGATCACGGACAGACAGCGTCCAAAACAAAGCTGCGATCGTAGGATATTGATTTCCAAGCGAATTACATAACATTTTGGCAAAAAATGCTAATTCGACAAGATTCAGCCAACAAAAATCAATGTGTAATGTTGGAGACAAAACAGTAAACTTATACAGCAAAAAAGAAAGAGATAAAGTAGTGACTGTTTTCCTCCCACCTAGTCTTTGCGTAGTATTTTGTTTCGCAAAAGCGCCTTATAATAGAGAAGTGTGTCATCCATAGGGAGGCCTGTCGTCTCTCCATGCGTAGTCTTGCGAGTAAAGAGTTCTTGAATTCATACCAGCCTTACACTATAATTTCGTATTGGTACGTTTTTACTTGCTTTCTTGCTCACTTCGGTGCTATTAGTTAATGTGCTTGACTCCTGACACGAAGGTCGGAAATTCGAATAGCGATCATGAAGGTTTTATTTAGAGAGAGAGAGAGAGAAAGAATGGTAGAAGGTAGGTAGCTTGACCAGTCCAGGATGAACGGTTTGCTATCATACATGTGGGAACGGGATGGGCGAGATTGAAATAACGAGATGAAAGAGAAGAGAGAGAGACAGAAAGAGAGCACATGGCACAGCACGTGCGCAAGCACCTATACTCGGCGACAAATTTTTGTGGCAACACAGCCAAGGCTACGAAGCCCTAGCACGCCCCTTTTTTACTAGGCTTCTGCATGTAGTCCACGAACGCTAACTTATGTATAGTGCGTAGCATTATGGGAAGAAAAAACAGAAAAGATGTAAATATATGTTCAAGATTGTTCGCATTATTAGAAAGGATCACCCGTGCAGGTTTTTCGTTGTTTGCCGTTTTCAGTTTTCTGGTTGTCTCGTGCCATTTCACCTTTTCCCTGCCCCGGTAAACAGCAATGGCGTCACTCGGTGGCAGCAAGTTCACATCAAAGCTTGTGAGCAAGCACGAGAGCATGTTCATTAGGTGATCTGTATTCGTCGACCAGGGAGAAACGAAGACAATGGTGCATCGTGAAATATTCTGTTTTCCGCATATGCAATCGCCGTGAATTTGTGTGCGAGTGATATCATCAGCGAAAGTGGGGCTCTGATCGCTATAGCCACCTCGAAATTGACACCAGCGACCTGCCAGTCTTCAGAAGCACCAGCACTGCTTGGAAGAAAACGTGCAATAGGAAGCTGTACGTAAAACTAATGACACATTTCCTGAATTCCGTGGCAAAATGCTGGGGGCCTGCGCTTTTACAATTATGGACACGTCGAAGTACTCCGAGTGTTTGAATTTCTGGAGCCGTCCACTACGGCGTCTTCCATATTTACATCGCTGATTTGAGACGTAAAAACCCAACACTTCTCCCCCCCCCCCTTTTTTTCTCTCTTCTTAAGAACCACCTCTTGTTCAGCGCTTTTTATTTCTCGATCCACCCTGTAAACTTTACTAATGCATTCAACTTTACTATAAGCAGCAAGCTAATATTTTTATTGAATTCTGCTTACCCTTCATGCGCTCTTTCAACATAACATTTTCCTCCTACCCAAATAAAAATAACTTCTACAATACTCAGGGCGACGCAGATACATGGAGAAGTGCGTCAGAAAAGCGCTCTCGATGGTGCTTAAAAGCATAAAAAGGCGCAAAAAAAAAAAGATTCCGAAAATGACAGGTGATGAAATACCCCTCGAAGTATAGGTATAATACTGCCACCGCAGCATCTTTCGCAGCAGCGCGGCGAATAATCAGCCAAATTTAACAATTTCGCTGGCTGCGCTTCTGCACTTGTGTGCTTTCATCTCTCGTTTTCCTCTTCACTCTCGCAGCGAAAGTTGAAGTTGCTCAGAAACTTCCCATTTGTTCGTTTCCCCTGCAGTGAGGCGGGAAAAAGAAAGTTATAAAACCGCCACACGCAACTATCAGCTTCGAGCTCAAGAGCGTATAGCAACAATTCGTCGCCGCAGGCTTTCAATTTGACTCGGGCGTGCCACCAGACATCGCCGTCGAGTGAAGCTGTGGAGAGGGGCAGCCAGCTTTACTCGCCTGTCTTCTATCTTCTTGACACGGAACTTCCTAATGCGGTTATATCTGCACGCTTCGAGCGGCGGGAACTTCGCACGAGGCGAGCTTCTCTGAAGCTTCACTTTCTTGGTTTCTCTTTCTTTTTTTTTTCTTAATATTCGCCGACGTTTTTCACTGTGTGGTTATAGCGCTCGCTCTACTCACTTTGTCACGACATGGGTGACAGCTAATACGCGCTTCTCTACCTCGGAGATCATTCTTCTCGGTAAGGAAACTGGAGTGCGTCGCACTCGATACTTTGAGTGAGTGTGGGGGCGTACTATCATACGCGCACTACACCAGAACGACACCACCACGGCCGACGTTTTTCGGCGCAGTTACACCTTCACGTCTTTGCGGACGAAATTTAAGGGCAAACAAATCGATTGCGTTCGGAATAAGCCAGATAAAGATGCGAGCACTTTCAAAAGAAAAAATAAAGAATAAGAGAAAAATGTTGAAAATCAAGACGCTTGCAACCGGCTAGTAATCGAGTCTGGCGTAGTGACAGCGACGAAGTAGCACTAAAGTAGATTACACTCTTTCTTCTGTGTTTGATCGATTCGTTCAATTTGTAGTTCATTTTTTCTTTGTGTTTCTTTACTTGGTGTTAATCTTTTATTTCTCTTGAGTTTCTTGTTATTTTTTTTCCTTTTTTCACGCTTAGCTCAAGAGTGCCTCACCTCCTACCCCCTAACGCACTTGTGCCACTTCTACAAGCGGTATCAATTCTATGCTACTGCTTTTTCGTACGCTGAAGCGTTCGCTTTCAAAGACGATAGTTTCTCCAAGATACTTGAATGCAGAAATGGTGTTTAGAAATAGTTTATTTCTACGTAGTATGAAACGAGCAATTGAACATAGTGTCTGTACAACAAGGATTAATGAACCCGCACATGACTATCAGGCACAACACAGAAGTATTGATTTTAATAAAGGAACGTTTATTCAACCAGAATGTACCAACACTAGAGACGCTTAGACACTGACAACTTCGAAATCGTGTCGGTGTACAAATGCTAGACGCAATTCTACACTCACTTCCATAATACACTGTTTTTTAAAGACGATAGTCTTCTTGGGGACCTTCGACGCAAAAATTTTGGTCTGTCTGTATATTTGTCTGTTCGTCCACTCTTAACGGCATTGGGTGAAGTTAAGGCATCGGGTGCTGACCCGATGACCCGAAACGGCCGACCCCATCCGCAGCGCCCACCTATGTCGCTCAAGGTTGAGCGTTCATGCTTGCGCAATTGTCAATTAAAAAGCAATTATTGCGCATGTCTGCGGCACCATAACAACACGTATATATTCTGCATGTGCGTCTATTACTAGAAAAGGCATACATAAGTAATTTTAAGGACCGTAGTGCTTATCACGCTGCGCTGACCATACAATGCCTGCACGGAAAGACGAGTGTTTCCAACGATTTGCTAAAACGAAACGGTGGTGGCACCTACTCGTCGCCTTGCGTTCTACACCTTAACGCCTCTGAGATGGGCGCGCAGACCCGTCTAAGTGGCACGCGCTCTGTTTTCTAACACAACTGCCAGATGGCGCTTATGTCTCACGTGTGACGTGACTTGATGCGCTTGTTCACCTCCGCTGCACGCTCGAGCACTCTAACGCAGCGCCTCCGGAATACCAGTCACCGACTTTCTTGCGCAGAACACCAAATAAATGTCTAGTTCACTTTCTCCACACGCAAGACTATTGTATTTCGACGACATTTGCAGATTACATGCAGATACGGGCCAATGTTTTTTTTCTCTCTTTCTTTCCTTTGTCACTGTCACAATTCAGCCACTAAGACAGATTTTAAGCACTTGCTGAACTCCCAGCCACCTTGAACTGGCGGCTGCGCTCCTACTCATGAAAATTCTCGATAAAAAATGAAATACTTCGCATATCTGAGGCGTAACATCAATACGTGAATATTAGGTGGCGTGTACCCTTACTACAAAACACATGTATACACCATTCTGAAATCGTAGTGTGTCTTAGGCTGCATGCGCTGAAAATGCGATGATATGCACGAAAAGTCCTCTGCCGACAGCACACTGCTTCCTACTTCGGCAGGGCGTTTACTTTGGCGTAGCAGCAGTGCATGCGCACAGCCATACACCCTTCCAGGCAATAAAATACATTCAGTGTCTCACAAATGGTTCTTCGGTGCAAACTATCATGCTACGCAGTGCCACACCTGTCCAAAAATATGGCTGGCATATCGGAGAAGTACGAACGCATCTTATCCCCAGCAGTGAGTATGCCGTCAAGCTAGCTCTGTTCTAACAGATCTGAATAACATTTATCATGCTCAGACAGAAAGGGTACGAGCACAGCATCACAAGGGGGGGGGGGGGGGGGGACTCATATACTACGGCCGGCAGAAGACTATCGCCTTTCGACGACATTTGCAGTGAAGCACGCGAATACGCGGCCAATTTTTAGATGTGGAGGATTTCTTTGTGAACTTCGGTGGCCTTGAGCGTATCTATCTATCTATCTATCTATCTATCTATCTATCTATCTATCTATCTATCTATCTATCTATCTATCTATCTATCTATCTTATCTATCTATCTTACCTATCTTATCTATCTATATACCTATCTAGCCGCCTACGACATTTAGCTCTCCTGGCCGTTTCGATTATGGTATTGATATCCAACTTGGTATGGCATAATATGACTCTATGAAGAACATATTTGACTAGTCGTAACATCAAAATTATGACATGTATGTCAAGAATGTCATGACTTACATTTCTTGGTACTGTAGCTCTTGCGGTAATTTCATTACATGGCATGTTGCAAAACTGGTATGGTATGACATGATTGCATGGCGAACACAAGCGACGGACCCTAACATGAAAATCATAACATGTGTGTCATATAACAACATGACTACATGCCACGCTCCTGATGCGCTCACGGCCGTTTCGCTAGCGTCACATATACCCAATTTGGTTGTACGGTACGAGAACTGGATGGCGAAGGTATGTGACTGGTGCAAACATGATAAACAAGAGTGCGTGTCATGTAACAACAAGACTACATACTACGCTCATGATTCGTTCGCGGCCGTTTCGATAGCGTCACATGTACCAAAGTCGGTATTACGCGAGACGAACGGACGACATAGGTAAATTACAAATCCAAACATGATGATAATCACGACATGCGTGTCATTTAACAACATGACTACATGCCACACTGAGGATGCGCTCACGGCCGTTACGCTAGCTTCGCATATGCCAAATTTGGTATTACGTGGCGCCAATGGATGACGAAGGTATGTGTACTGGTGCAAACATGATAATCACTGAGATGCGTGTCCTGTGAGAACTTGACTATTGGCCACCATCAAGGCACCAATACAATTTGACACATGGTGGTGCGCGTGCTCGCCGGCGTTCATTTCGTCGGGTCACGCCGGTGTTTCCATGCCAGGCGCGCGCCGCGCTGCGTTGCTTGGACGCATGCGCATTTCAGCGCGTCCGGCGTCACTCCGTCACGAAAAGAGGGAGACGCAGTGTCCTCTGAAATAATGCATCGGCGCGAAATGCAGCATGTCGATTTTCCCGTCGGTTGCCGTCGGGCTGCGCCGATGATGATGATGAAAAACATTTATTGTAAAAGAGAGAGGTACGGGGCCAAAGCATGACCCTGCTACATGGTCGGCGTCCTTAGTCCGGGACACCGCATGACGAGGCCCCTACTCGCGCCCGTCTCACCAGAGCCCGTTGAGACTCTAGTGATGAGCTGTCGAGGAGGGCAGTCTCCCATGCCTCTCGGGAAGGGGTAGGGGAAGGGGGTAGGTGGGGATTTTTGGGACATGCCCATACCATGTGGAAGATATCACACGTCTCCCCACAGTGTGGGCACCGCCCATCTGTGTTCGCATCGAAATGCTTTAGGATTGCAGGACAGAGTAGAGTACCTGTCTGCAGGCGCCTTAGAGTTCGCTCTTCCGCCTTACTCAGCCCCTTCGCAGGAGCCGGGTAAAGGCGGTGAGTGTCACGATAATAGGTGAGAATTTCTTTGAACCGCAGCAGCGGTGTATTGGCCTCCGAGTCATAAGAGCCAAGGTGAGGAGCCCGGTGGGTAAGCGCTCGGGCGGCCGCGTCAGCGGCCTCATTACCTCGTAGGCCCTGATGGCCAGGAGCCCATACGATGCGTTTCGGGGCTGGATCAGCGAGAGCCCGTTTTAGAATTTGGCTGGCTAGGGGGGATATCTCTCCTACCAAGTAATGAGTACATGCTTTCCTGGAGTCCGTGATGATAACTTTCGAGTTGGGGTCCGCAGCAGCAAGCGCTATCGCGACTTCCTCAGCGCGCTCTGGATTTTGTGCTCGGAACGAGAGCCCATTGACATGCTTTTCCCGGTGAACTACAGAGGCCGTGTAAAATCCCGTGGGCGAAGGCCCTGCTATATCTACGTAGAATACACCAGGTCGGGAGCCGTGTTGCCTCTCAAGCGTCCGAGCCCGCGCCTGTCTTCTGCTTTCGTGCGTGTGCTTATCCATGTTACTGGGGAGTGGAGCGACCGAGAGCATATGCCGCCACAGTTCCGGAATACGCTCCGCCTCCTCTGCAGTGCAAGTGTGCTGTATATGTAAGCGGTTTAGCAGGCGGCGCCCGGGAGCCGTCTGCACGAGCCGCGTATATTGATTCATAAGGTGGGCCTCCCGCAACTCCTGGTAGGAGTTGAGCACACCTAACGCCCTCAGTTTGGCGTTGGAAGTGGCCACCGGGAGATCCAGAGCTCGTTTAGTAGCCTTACGAATGATGGCATCTATTCTTTCGTCTTCTTGCTTGTTAGTGCGAAGGTATGGGACGGCGTAGAGGATTCGGCTAGTCACGAAGGCATGCGCGAGCCGAAGCGCGTCTCTGCCCCGCAGACCACCCCGCTTGTTGGAAACGCGGTGGATCATGCGCCCTACCTGTTCGCCTATTCTCTTGAGTTTCGCTATAGTGGAGTCCGGTCTGAGTCTGTGGTGAATGAACAGGCCCAGAATTCGGAGCTCCTCCACCTCTCTGATGGGAACCCCAGACAGGGAGATGTGTATGGCTGACTTATCTCTTGGATTCGCTCTAACGTGCAGAAGCTCTGATTTGTTTGGAGCACATTGGAGTCCACAATCGTTGGCATACGCCTCGACTATGGATGCGGCCTGCTGAAGGCGTTCCTGCATTTCACCAAGGCTCCCTTCAGTGGTCCAGATTGTAATATCGTCGGCATATACTGCGTGTTGTGTGCCTTCCACCCTGGCCAATTCGCTTGGAAGGCGCATCATAGCAATGTTGAAAAGGAGTGGTGATAACACTGCTCCCTGTGGGGTACCCCGTGTTCCCAGCTGCGCCGACGGACGCTGGTCGCGCCTGGTGACGTACTATAGAGTGCTCGCGTTTTGCTAACGTATAGCGTCGCTTATCCAGCGTGCGCGCGCGTCAACGCTACATTGGAGTTTATATTGGGCCCTTCATGATGCGCTCGCGGCCGTTTTACTAGCTCCACATGTACCAAACTTGGTGTTACGTTAGGTCAATGAATGACGAAATATATGAGTGGTGCAATCATGATAATCCTGACAAGCGTGTCATGTAAGAACGTGACAACATACCACGCTCATAGCGTGCTCGTGGCCGTTTAGCTAGCTCCCCATATACTACATTTGGTATGACGTGACGTGAATAGATGACGAAGGTAAACAACACATGCAAACATGATAATTAATACACGGAAGGCATGTACAGCATCATTTACCTCCAGCTCGTAGCGTTGCTACACATATACCAAAGTGACATATCAACATTTCTCATTCGTGCTTCGCATATCATCGATTCCCTCTATACGTGGGATCTGCCAATTTTTTTTGTTTGTTCATTTAATATTTGTATGCTGTGACTGAATCCTAACAACCCGCATAGACAAAAACCCTGCAGCCAAGGAAACGTAGCTGATGAACATTCCAAAATCACGGAGTCATACTTCAAAACGACAAATGATCGTATGCAGGCTCAACTTGCAGATGGTACCGGTATAGCGAAGCTTTAGCAATGCAACAGTAGCACAGCCTTGTGTCTATTGCATGCAGTTCATTTTGGTCTTAATCCTATGGCGCTATTTACTTATGTAAGTAATCAATGAGATCTTCGGGGCCAGGTGCGTTTGAAAACTCGCCTGTACTTGTATACGGGTGAAAACAACGTAAGGAGTCTCGGGGATTTACAGATATGGTTGTCGCCAGGATTTTTTTTGGGGGGTGGGGGGGTGCAAACCAGTGTTGCTTCACAAGTGGGAGAGGGGGAGAGCGCTACTGTAGCTTAGGTGATGGTATTTGCTGGTGTGGCTTGAGGGGGGCCCATGCTGACAGATCGAAGTACATTTGATAGTATCAGTATTAAAAAAGGTTGGGAGATATTATTGAACTCTAATAGACTTAACTATTGTAAATCATGGCATCAGCAATGAATATGAAATTCAATGTAGTGCAAGAAGGCTGATGATAATATGACTATAGTTGAAAAAAATTGTAAAAAAATGAAACGCTACGTGGTGCGTTCAAAGGCAATGCAGCTCATTTTCTAAGCTTAAGCTCGGTGTGGGTCCTCTAAGAAAAGGTATAACCAAATCGTCAGATGTATGCGGCTGCTATTATACGGATGCTTCCTATTCCTGGAAAAACTTTCCCAGATGCCTTGCCAGCGTTTACAAGCCTGTAGGCATATTATATATGAAGCCACCGAGCACCACAAAAATTAAAAACTTGACTTCACCGCACGTATAGTCTCGAATGTTTGCTCAAGTCACTAGAGAACGTACTTCGTGCCAACTTCATCAGAACTTTCTCGCTTCGCATAATGAAGCCGGCAGGATGTAGAAGACCAACTGTGTGGTTAGTGCATATCTCGTCAGAAAACATAACTGCGTCCCAAAGTGTAATGCGCTAGGGTGATGGATGCATTGCAATGAAATTTTCCATCCCTATGGGTCGCGCCACCCGACGGTCGTTGTGCTTGCATATGAATTTAAACTTTTGTTGTGTTTGAGAGAGAGAGGAGGATTGAAAGAGGAAGGACAGGGAGGTTAACATAAGAAAATAGGCAGGGAGGTTAACCAGGGCTGAGCCCCGGCAGGCTACCTTGCACTGGGGAAGGAGAGAGGGGGTAGGAAAGTTGTAGAGGAGGAGAAAAAAAAGGTCACTGACTGGGCCAACGCGTAACAGTTTCAAATCACAAACAATAAAACAGGTCGGCGTGTTTGAGAAAACGCAACAGTGCTTTCGTTGCCTTTCGGTATTGGGACGGGCAGCGCCATGGTCCCAATACTTTCTTGACAGTCAAAATCACTTTTGTCTAGTTGATTTAGAACCCTGCGCAGGTGATGCCTCTCGTTTGTGTATGCCGGGCAGTAACATAAGATGTGTTCAATAGTCTCATCGACGACGCAGTCGTTGCACTCCGCGCTATCGGTCATCCCAATCTCAAAAGAGTAGGCATTGGTGAAAGCTACGCCCAGACTCAGACGGCTAAACCTTCATCCCTGGAAAGACCAGAGGGTAGCCGCAGTCGTAGAGATGGGTCGAGAGAATACAGTCAATGGTGTGCGAACTATGATGAGTGCCACTTCTGGAGTGTCACGTTCTGCGCCAGCTTACTAAGAAATCTAGCCGAGTCAATCCTAGATAAGGTTAAGGAAACAGGGTTTGTTTGTACGTGTGCATTTCTGGCTGCTTCATCGGTGAGATTGTTGCCGGGGATAGCGCAATGACTTGGTATCCACTGGAACACAACGTTGTGTCCTTGTTCGGTCGCGTAGTTCAGAATTTCTCTGATCTCCCACACCAGTTGTTCGTACGACCCGTGACGAAGTGCGGACGAAAGACATTGTAGAGCCACCTTGGAGTCACAGAATACTGCCCATAGATTAGACGGTTGTTGCTTGCTATAATCGATGGCACCTCGCTGGGCAACAATTTCCGAACCAGTCGATGTGCTCACGTGACAAAGTTTGTTCGTGATGTTGATGTGTCGTGATAGGATGACGTTGGCGCCGGTGGAGCTAGTCTGGGTGGTAAATCCATCCATGTATACGCTGATTCTGTCAGCGTAGTAGGTATGTAAACAGTCCAGAGTTGCTTGCTTCAAGGCCAAGGTAGAAAGGAGTTTTCTACTTCCTATTCCTGGAACGGAAAGGCGCACGTCGGGTTGTCGTAGGCTCCACAAAGCGGACAGTGCATGCAGCAAGGGTATAAAACCAGATGGTAGCAAAGTTTGGTGGGAGATGACGACCTTATGGAACGACGCCTGCGGTCGTTGTTTTGGCAGAAATGCCAAATGGCTCGATACCATCCATGAAATGTGCCGAATATGTGCTCTCAGCACGTCGGTTGTGACGTAGGTCGTAGCCGGATGATCCCGAGCCAATATAACTGTTCCAGTGGTTGAGGAAGTTCGTGGTAAGCCTAGACAAACACGTTGTGCCTGTGCTTGCACGTTCTGAAGTGCTCGAATGTTTGGTTTGTAAGTTTTAGTAAGCAGAGGAGAACTGTAGCGCAGTAACCAATAAAACGTGCTTGGTATAGCTGTAGCATGCAACTCAATGACGGGCCCCATCTTTTTCCAGCGATGACTTTCAGGACGCGGGCAATATATACCAGTTTTGCTTTCAAGCTAGTCACGTGGGGGCTCCAGGAGAGGTCGTGATCAACAATGACACCTAGAAAACGATGGCTACGCTTGTAAGAAATGCGCTGGCCATTAATGCTTATCGGGTAACTTGTCATCGCCTTGCGCGTGAAGGCCACCAGGGCACATTTTTCTGTTGAAATTGTTAGGCCTTGCGTGCGAAGATAGTCAGATGCTTGCGACGATGCCCTCTGTATCCTTGCTCGAACTTGACGTGTCATCTGTGTCTGGACTGATGCAAAAACACAGATGTCATCAGCGTTTATTGAAACATTGACTTTTTCCGGGGGAGCTTCCACCAGGCCAAGCAAGGCAAGATTGAAAAGAACTGGGCTTGAAACACCACCTTGCGGGACGCCATGACACGTGGAGTAGTCCTGAGGTAGGGCCATCTTCAGTGTATACAAAAAAGGATCTTCGTGTGATGTAGCTTCCGATCCATCGAAACATTGGCCCTCCCAGTTCAATCAACCGCAGTGTGTCTAGTATAGCTTGATGAGAAACGTTGGCATATACACCTTTCACATCAAGAAAGAACGCAAGTGACAGCCGTTTCCAAAATTTCTGCTGTTCTACTGATGACACACAATCGATGACGTTGCCAATCGATGAACGGCCTCGTTGGAATCCCGCCATGGAGTCCTAGTAAATGTTTTGCCGTTCAAGGAACCATTCCAGGCGCGTGAGAATGGTGTGCTCCATGAGTTTCCCAACGCAGCTGGCAAGAGCTACAGGCCAGTACGACCAGTACGATGTCAGCACCAGAGAGGATTTTCCTGCTTTTAGAAGTGGCACAAGACGGCTCCGTTTCTATTCTTGAGGTATGGTGCCGTCTTCCTATGACTGCTTAAATAAATTTAGCAATTGTCGTCTAGCTGCTTGGCCTAAGTGACGTAGAGCCGTATACGTTATCCCATCGGGCCCTGGTGAAGAAGAACGCTTACACAGTGTTAGTACAGCTTCTAGCTCTTCCATAGAAAATGGAGCATCCATACTTATATCTCGAGGACCGGGGATATCGCTTTAAAGCACATCGGAGAATAGGATTGTCCCGCCGGTGATGTTCGCGCAAAAATCATCTGCAACGCCAATTTCGCGGCGGTTGAGACGAGGTGCGAGAGCTTTGAAGGGATGACGTTGCATGGCGCCTGAACGAAGACCCTGTAGAGTTCTCCATACATGAGACAATGGTTTGCGTGGGTCTAATGACTCGCAAAAGCTTTTACATCTTTGATCATGCAGCTTGTCTATTCGGCGCTGTATTTTATTCATCGTACGCCTTGCTACTCTGCTGCTGTGAGGTCAAGAATGGACTTCGTACGCCTGTATCTTCTCTCAGCACGTCTACGTAACACCCGAAGCTTTTCTAATTTGATGTCAAGCTCCCTGCGCTTCGCTCTTTGCGCGCTCACGGCCGTTTTTTAGCTCCATACATACTAAGTTTGGTATCAAGTGACTTCAATAGATGACGAAGGTAAACGACACATCCAAACATGATAATCATGACACGGGTCCAGTACGGCATCATTGACCTCCACCTCGTAACGTTGTGCTGATTTAAAGTGACATATTAACATTTCTCATTTGTGCTTCGCATATCATCAATTCCCACTGTTGGGATTTGCCATTTTGTTTTCATTGCATCTGCAATTACTTTTTCTAACCCACACGAAGAATCATTTCTGCACGTGTCCTCCATTTGACCTTCATAAAGTGTCCAGTCTATATACCGCTTGACTGGTGAGGACGAAGTCTCTTGTCCATCAATGCTGACATAAGCCGGAATGTTATCGCTGCCATGGGTTTCGATATCTCTAAACCAGCTCACTTTTGAACGTAGGCAACATGACACCTGTGTCAGATCGAGGCAGCTCCTGTACGTCGTTCGTCGCATGTATGTCGGGGTACCATCACTCAAAGGCGCTGGTTGTAGTCTGACACAAACTATATCAGTGAGCGCCCCTTCGAGTTTATCCTCAAGCTTCCCCATATCAGATGATGTGCATTGAAATCACCTGTTTTAATGCAAGGGCTGTTATTTATTTATTTATTTATTTATTTATTTATTTATTTATTTATTTATTTATTTATTTATTTATTTATTTATTTATTTATTTATTAGAATACCCTCAGGGCCCGTAGGGCATTACAGAGGGGGTGGGTACAACATATATAACACACAAGAAAAAAAGACAAAATAAAGAAACAAGTATCAGATGCGCAAATCAGGAAGGCAACAGAAGTCAACTAAAAATGTATAAGAATTCAAGCACATACAAGACAAAGACAGATAATGGAAACTGCGTATAGTTACAAGCATTGCTGAGAAATTGCAGTCTTGAATAACAAAGGGTCTGTTATTGATACAACGGAAGAGGGAAGGTGGTTCCAATCGGCGGCTGTTTTCGGTAAGAAGGCTGCTGAAAAGAATTTGGTGCGGCAAAACGGAATGGCAACCTTATGCTGGTGATCAATG
>NC_051169.1:66113032-66133032 GCF_013339725.1 Rhipicephalus microplus
TAGTTCCACATACGCTACTGTTGCGTGGAAACAGAGATTTAGCCAAAGGTGAACCACGTGTTTCTCCATCCCGTTACCTGCAAACAGCTCAGTTCGCATTAAATTAATTCATTTATCTCTGGTCTGCTCGTGAGCGGAATCGTGGTTGTCGGGCTCACCCGAATGACGGAATAGGCGAAATGTAACGGGCAGTACTGCGTGTACCCACTTTCAAAATATGGCTAGGGTCGCCCAGTGCCTCACAAAATATGCGTAACCGTGATCCAATCGGACTGACTTAGTTCGGCCTTCAGCTGACTCGACCCACTCGCATCGTGTTGGTATCATCGGAGCTTGTGGCGCGATCACTGTCTCTTGAAAACTTTCCCAAATTCTTGAGCCAATCAGACTTGCACGGATACTTATAGACTGGCGGGCTCATAATCACTGTGAGGTGTGTGACTTTGTGTGTGCATTCTCTCTGCTCTCTGCCTTTCTCTTTCCACCTTCAATACTACCCCCTTCCTTTCCCAGTGCACGGTACCATACCGGTCCTTCTAGAGCGGTTAACATTCCTGCCTTTCCTTTCTCTCCGGTTCCTCCCTTCTAAGTCCGTATAGACTCACTCACGCTCGCATTTAAAGACTGCACAACTCTCGTAAACCTGTGCAGCCCACATGGTGCGTCATTCGCATTTTTTCACGTTCCGAAATCTTTTGTGTGCAGGTGACGTCAGCCTGTCCGCTGAAGAAACACTGAAATCCGGCTGAACGGGCACGTCTGTAACGCCGTCGATTTGCGCGCCACTCCGAAAAGAGTAAGTCATGACATAAGAAACAAATAAGGTGTAAAAAATACTGATTACTTCGTTAGCTCCGTGACACGTTCAGGGCTATTTTAGTGCACGGAATACAAATCTATGTTCAGGATTGAATGGTAATGTACCTTACCACTTCTGAAGCGTGGTCCATGGATGTGGTCGTCCTGATAGGTTTTAGCTTTCAGTTAAACTCTTATCTCCATAGACTGAATAAGTTTCCGTCTTTGCCGAGCAATTAGTCCATTCATTCTTTTTTTTTCATTGATTAATCTCCGGTGTTTTAGTAGTTATTAATATGATTAGCAGCAATGTTCAAAACGATGAAAAAAGGCCGGAGGACGCACCGAATATACCTGATGAAAAAATTATGGGAAACTCGCGAACATGCATGCGCACCTACGTACAGTTATTTTCCCCTCTTTTTTTTTCGCTCTCTCTCTCTCTCTCTCTCTCTACCGTTTCTTGGATGTGGAAAGGTGCTGCACTCGCAAGCAAGAGTTCCTTGGTAAACTGTTTTTGACATCCTTCGAAACGCGGAGTTGCGGTAGCGTCATCACTCCTTAAACTTAATTACAGAACTAGCGCTGTTCCACGTTTCGCCACAGGTTGATAAAACGAGTAAACAAATCACTTGTGGCTGTTTACCTCTCCGTTGGAACGCAATTTAATCTCGGTGGAACTCTTGCACGTCGTCATCCCCCTAAATACGTGCGCCTGCAGCAGATTTCAAAGAAGGTCACGATCAAAAAGCAGATAGAATATTTTTTTGTTGTTGTGGTATCTTCGAACCGCACTGGTACTTCCGTGCAAGAGGGAAATAAAGACAAAAAAATGAAGTGTGGTAATGACGTTATAGAAAACGAATACATCGACAGAAATAAAATGTAAATCAAAGCTCATCACCTCGGGAAGTGGAGTACCTCTTTAATTCTCCCGGAAACGCGCCTCATTTGGGGTGAAGGTTGCTCAAGTGTCACCCCCGCCCCCATTCCCGCGCGACATTTCAAACGATTGTTTTTCCGCACATTTCACGTCGGCGGGTCTCTGCCTTTCGGCAAGGCGGAAGGTGCAAGCATCATTCGGTGTGGCAATGGCCGCGGGCGTTGTCAGAACGCATTTGGAGTCGCGCGCGAGGGCGTGCAAAAAAAAAAGGTAAAAACATCGTATACAAGCAGCGACACCGAAACGGCTATATCGAGCGTGTTTGCCGTCGGTACAAGTCATTGCTTTGGAGGAACAAATATGGAAGCGAAGACGTCATTGCTTTGAACGTGCATAGTAAAAGAAAAGAAAAGAAAATGAAGACCACAGTGACAACTACAGCCGGTATATACCCCAGATCAAGCACGGCAGCATGGGAAAGAATTCTAGATGACGCAGGCAATAGCGAGAATAAACAGAAGCCACGCGTGAAATGAGGGAGAGAGGGTGAGAGGAGGGGGAACAAGACAAAGCACCAACGTTACAAATGTCGGGGGAAACAAAAATGAGACTGCGAATTTACGGAGGAGTCGATGCCTACGAGCAGATGCCACCGACATTTGTGGCTTTTACAGGTCTACAGAAGCGCAACAATGATCGGCCGTTCTCAGACCAAATTTTTTGTTATCTCTGAAAATGGGCGTGCTTAATCAATATGTGGCGTAAGTCTGGAAGATCGAAGAGGGAGCCCTCTCAGCATACTAAAAAAACGAAGAAAAGGGTTTTGCTACGTGGGGAAACTTAACTATATAGGGAAATGGATGGAGAACAAGGTGGTGTTGGGGTAGGTGGGATGTGAGAGAGACTCGAATGAAGAAAGCAAGATCACGGAAGGCAGATTCACAAGTGATATCGACTGGAGAGTGGAGCTTACGTGACATTGATGCTGAAAGAAACAGCAAGAACGCCAGATTTGACAAACGATTAAGATTTAAACGCGTTCTACAGAATAGCTGTGGCTACTGTGCACGCAAAGTAGCGGCCCCAGTAATGATCCAAGTAGTGGTGGTGGTCCAGCAATGATCCAAGTAGCTTCAAAGAAATTCGTAAAGCCGAAAAAACTTAGTGCCACAGGTTCTCGCACTTGCCAGAAGAATCTCGTACAGTTTCTATTTTGGCTTTACACTGGCATCCAGCCTTCGTTGCTCAGTACGATTGCTGCGTGTGTTCGAAACGATAGATAGATAGATAGATAGATAGATAGATAGATAGATAGATAGATAGATAGATAGATAGATAGATAGATAGATAGATAGATAGATACGTACATACATACATACATACATACATACATACATACATACATACATACATACATACATACATACATACATACATACATACATACATACATACATACATACATACATACATACATACATACATACATACATACATACATACATACATACATACGCACGCACGCACGCACGCACGCGCAAACACACACACACACACACACACACACACGCACACACACACACACACACACACACACACACACACACACACACACACACACACACACACACATACATACATACATACATACATACATACATACATACATACATACATACATACATACATACATACATACATTGTAGGTATGTATTATGTATGCAGATGCGTTCTACGAACCATGTTGTCCGAATGAACGTACGGACGGCTTGACGAATGGATCGACTGACTTACCCTTTGCTTTTTCGTGTTGGAGCACTTCGAGCATGATTCAGTATGTTTTTGCGGCGTACAATACTTATCGTCACTTAATTCTTTGACCTTGACATTCATGTGGCCTCCCGGCTGCGGCGGCTGCATTTCCGATGGAGGCGGAAATGTTGTAGGCCCGTGTGCTCAGATTTGGGTGCACGTTAAAGAACCCCAGGTGGTCAAAATTTCCGGAGCCCTCCACTACGGCGTCTCTCATAATCATATAGTGGTTTTGGGACGTTAAACCCCACATATCAATCAATCAACATTCATGTGGCAGCGTAAACTCGAGGTTCGCTCATTTCTGTCAAATCAATCAATAATCGTGGCCACAACGCCACGCAAGCTACAATGTTTGCTGTAACGTCCAACTATATCTTGATGCG
The DNA here is from genome assembly GCF_013339725.1 of Rhipicephalus microplus. NCBI lineage: Eukaryota > Metazoa > Arthropoda > Arachnida > Ixodida > Ixodidae > Rhipicephalus > Rhipicephalus microplus. The sequence goes on from NC_051169.1 coordinate 66,116,912, forward strand.
CCTCATTTGACCAATAGCAACTACATCGCTCTAGTGACATGGTGAGGCTCGTTTATCATCTTGCGCGATGTCGGGAAGCGTTTCGTGACCGCGGCCTGCAGTGAAGGCAGTCTACGTTCGCGCAGCGGTCAGTACAGTGTGCGTACGTGAACAGGAGTTGCCTCACGCGTACGTGTATATGAATCACGCGTTCCATTCAATATCGCTCGTCTCCCGAAAGAACACTAGAAATTCTTGACGCACCAGTGACCTATAGCATAAAGCGGTAAACAGAAGCGACAAGATGGGAAAGAAAAATAGGAGGTTCCGCCTCATTAATTATGAAGGAAGATGACCCCTCTCTTTCCTCCTCCCTCTTCCTTGCCCTCGGGGCAGCGGGTGAGGCGACGACGCATGCGCTGTCGACCGACGAACACCACGCTAACAACGTCTACGCCGAGTGTATTACAGGTGGCGGGCGTACCGTATAGATCGCGCATATACGATGGTATATAGTCCTTACCGAGGAGTCAGGTCTTGTTTTTGTTCGGACGTGTCTTGCCCCCGGGCCCTTGGGCAATTTGTCTCAGCTTCTGGAAAGGCCTTTGTTCTTCTTCATCGCTTACCGTTTGGTTCACTAAGAAGGCGCCTTACTTCTTGGCGAGGGGTACGCGGAGGCGGAGCTCGAGGGCATCGAGGTGCAGCATTCACTTTATTCAAGTATTAGCGTATTATCTATGTATTAGCGTTGGCACTGACTGCGTCACCTTGACACTCCTTTTTATGTCGTTGTTGTAATTCTGGTAACATCTTGTTTCCTGTCTGGTAAGAGGGTTGATTGCTGGCTAGTGCTTCGCATATTCAAGAAGGACGGAGGAAATAATATTCTACCTTTCTTTGTCAGTTTTTATTTTTTGTTTTGTTTTAGGTCTTAAAGGACAAGATTGTGCCACCTTACTGCATACTTCGGTCGGGTTCATTGAGCAAAGCTTACTGTATAATAATAGTAATAAGCAGGGGTGAAAAGGAAGGGAACTTTGTGGGCGGAGATTCCGCCAAATTACCCGTTTTCACTCACAGGGCGACATGCAGGTGGCGAGGCCTCGTACAGCGTGAGCACGCCGCTATGTTTGTATGCACAAGCGCGCATTACTCGTCGCACCTTGTGGTTTGATCTCGCGAGTTATCATTGGTATTGCTGTTTATTTTGCTACTCGGGTCGTTGATGCTATTGTCGTCGTCGTCGTCTTTGTTATTCTTGTCATAGTTGTTGTTCATGTCTACCTCTTCACTTTATTGTCTGTCTTTTTTTTTTTCATTCCTATATGGAAGCGTGAGAAGGAAGGCAACGTTATTGCTGGTTACCCCGACATAATATTATCCACATAAAAACACACAAAAACAAAAACGCGGGAGTAATAAACAGAAAAGAAATAAAAGGTGATAGTAGCATGAAGTGCATTTACAATATCTGGTGCATAAATAATATTATTTTGGGCATAGTCCAATACGGGAAAGTTCGTTGCGCAGATTGGCTCGGATGACTACCGTCTCAGTCTTGCGTGTGGGGGCATGAGTACCGTTCATGTAAACAAGTCACAGCTCTGACTGCCTTACGGTAATTAACACGTGCGGGTGGGTTAATAAGTAAACAAGCCCGCACACGCCACAACGCGCCACTTACGCCACGTCCGGAAAACGTCTATAGCAACCGAGTCGCGAGCGTACAAAAATAAACCGCTAATCCGACGATGTTGTTGCGGAGCTGGAGGATGGTGCCGTGTGTGGCTCGTCCGTTTTCCTCATCCGCAACTTGACACGGTAATGCGATAAAGCGAATGACTCTCACTCGACCGGAGAGGGCCAAGATTTATTTCGTCGAAACAGAATCGGCGCTCGAGGTCACGTCGTCACTGGAGTCGAACGAGTCCAGCTTGCGCTCGCCCGTTGTGCATGACGCGAGTGTTAAATTGGGCACATTTTTCTGGGCCGTTGCCGCGCTATGCGGCTTCTGTTTGGAGAGCTGTGGGAAGAATCGATGGTGACCGAGCAACGCGCGATGCTTTATCATCCTGCATATTCTCGTGCTGATGTACACGGCGGCGACCGCACTCAGAGAGGCTGCGGCTTGGTTTAGGTGAAGGGATACATGTAAGCACAATCGAAGAAACAAAAATTCGGCAGATCCCACGTACCTGAGAATCAACGTTATGCGAAGCATACGGAGGGAAGGTGACCGTGTTGCAAGGTTTTTATTGAGCGACACGTTAGGAAATGATGCTTAATATATGTACAAATATTGCACGCACAGACATGTGTTAAAGAGTTGCAGATGCTTATATAACCAGTTGTTCACTTTTGCACAACGATGCCAACTGGAACATGCGTATTAGCACCACCAGAAGCTGATATGAAGTGCTGATGCTCGCGAGGATGCTGGCCCTGGACACTGCTACACAAATCAGCTTCAGCGCATGGCCACTAAACAATTGACGTTAACACGACGTGACGGCTGTCTCAAAGGAGTACATATGTAATGTTCATATAATTGGGCAGGCAGCACTACAATCACTATTGAAGTTTCACGAAGATTAGCGTCCGTTTGAAAAGTAGTTGCGAGACCTGCCGTAGCTCTCTGGTAAAATGCTTCATTGCCACGCAGAATTCTTGGGTCCGATTCCAGCTGGGACCCTAACATTCATTCTTAGCGTTTGACAGGTCTGCGCTACCGATGTCGGGTATTTCTTAACGCTCGCGCGTTGAAACTGCCCATGTGTGTTCTCTTCGCTCCTACATAGGCAGATGCTAAGTGTCAATCACCTGTGACACATACCCGCATACCAGCAGCACATACCCGCCTGTGGATATGTGCCACTATCCAGCATGAAGTGTTTGACGACGTACGTGACGGAATTGCGACATTATCCATGTCTTGACCAGCGTGTCACGTTCGTCAAACCATCTTACCCTCCCATGCTAATTTAGGAATGAAAGGAAAGAAAATAGGGAAAAAAGAACGACAGGGAGGTTAACCAGCCTATAGGCCGCCGGTTTGCTAACATGCACATGGAGGGGGATGGGGAAGATAAAAGATAGAGAGCAGAGAAGGAAGAGAGATAAACACAGCACATTCCACAGCACACGCGCGCACAGTCACTCATAGTCCATGCTAATTTAGCTTCACGCCACGTTAAGGGGGGGCCCACGAGACCACCCAAACGTAACCGGCTAGATAGATAGATAGATAGATAGATAGATAGATAGATAGATAGATAGATAGATAGATAGATAGATAGATAGATAGATAGATAGATAGATAGATAGATAGATAGATAGATAGATGGATGGATAGATAGATAGATAGATAGATAGATAGATAGATAGATAGATAGATAGATAGATAGATAGATAGATAGATAGATAGATAGATAGATAGATAGATAGATAGATAGATAGATAGATAGATAGATAGATAGATAGATAGATAGATAGATAGATAGATAGATAGATAGATAGATAGATAGATAGATAGATAGATAGATAGATAGATAGATAGATAGATAGATAGATAGATAGATAGATAGATAGATAGATAGATAGATAGATAGATAGATAGATAGATAGATAGATAGATAGATAGATAGATAGATAGATAGATAGATAGATAGATAGATAGATAGATAGATAGATAGTCAAAGTGGTTACAGTACCAGTACGCGAAGAAATGCTCCGCACTGAAGAAATTGTAGCTTAGAGGCCAACGTTCCTGCTTTCCTCAATTCCTTGGGGGATTTGCGGCCACACGCAGCATGTGCTAAGTTGTGCACTTTTCTATCATAGGTTGACTCGTGCTTGCCGCTGTACGCTGCCTGGCCGTCCGTCATCAACTTCTTCCGCGCATCTGCATGACGTAAAGAACCTGCTGACTGCGGAGATAACCTCACGGAGTCTGCGCCTGCGCCATCAGAAACAGTGCCACCTACGCCTATAAAAGCATCGCCTCAACGGGAATTCATCGGGATTTGCGGCCACACGCAGCATGTGCTAAGTTGTGCACTTTTCTATCATAGGTTGACTCGTGCTTGCCGCTGTACGCTGCCTGGCCGTCCGTCATCAACTTCTTCCGCGCATCTGCATGACGTAAAGAACCTGCTGACTGCGGAGATAACCTCACGGAGTCTGCGCCTGCGCCATCAGAAACAGTGCCACCTACGCCTATAAAAGCATCGCCTCAACGGGAATTCATCGGGATTTGCGGCCACACGCAGCATGTGCTAAGTTGTGCACTTTTCTATCATAGGTAGGAATTTTGTGCTTGTTATTGTGACTTAGCTAAGTGCAATTGTTCGTGGCTGCTTATCCCCCTTCCTGTACTTTGATTGTTGTTCAAATGGGTGTTGATCTGTGCACTCACCGGGCACGCATTGGTCTGTTCTCTGTGCGCCATAAGCCCCGGTACAGCAGTGTCGTTCCCTTCAGTGACAGTTCGCACTTCATCCTCGCTCTTTGCCCTAGACCTTCGCTAGGATTACTATCAGTATGCTTCGCCTTGCTACTGCTCCAAGCGGGAGACGTTGAAACCAATCCAGGTCCCAAGATTGACGACGTCCTAGTCTTCCTTAGGGAGTTTCGTGAAGAAGTCGCGACAGACATAAACGATGTGAAAGAACAGGTTGCTAATCTAAACACCCGGATCACCGCTATTGAAAGCAAAATTAGTAGTGTACAAGAAATACAGGATCACTTTGACGCAGTCAGGACATCCGTTCATGAAGTTAAGGCTAACATAAGAAAAACTAATGATGAGCTCATTGATGTCGTAGACGATATCAGTAACAGAATGAGGCGTAACAACCTAATAATTAAAGGCATACCTGAAAATGGTCAGGAGGGATATGCCGAATCCGAAGCCATCGTGAAAGATTTCTGTTCTACCCACTTGAAGATTAACGTTGGCGACATCGAACGCGCTCATCGTATTGGTCAGCGCCGTCCTGGCTTTCATAGGCCTATCATCATTAAGTTCCTCAATTTCAAAACCAAAACAGAAGTTTTACGGAACGCCCCCAAACTGAAAAACCTCGATTTCCCGAAGGTATGGATAGAAGAAGATTTTTCTCCCAAAGTTCAGTTGGCTCGCAGAAAATTGCGTGAATATGCCAGGAGTAATCGTGAAGGAACAGAACCATTTTCTATACGTTATAACTCTCTGCACTTGAAAGGCTCCATCTACCGATATGACCCTGTCAAAGATAACATCGTAGAAGTTCCTACACGCAACCAGTCATCGCGTACTTGACAAAAACTTGCAGAAAAATCCAAAGCTGTATCTTCAAATACTGTCTCGTTACTTTTGGCCAACTTCCGCAGCCTGTATCACAAACTAGACAGTTTAAAGGCACTGATGCATACTTGCTCTGCTGATGTTATAATTGGTACTGAAACCTGGCTATCCAGCGACGTCGCGGACAGTGAACTAGCTCTGCACCCGTCTTTTAAGATATTTCGCAAAGACAGGGAAAATTCTCGAGGAGGCGGAGTTATCATTGCTATCAGAGGAGATTATAATCCATCACTTTTGATTGTCGATACTCCCCTAGAACTAGTTGCGATTACCGCGCGTATTGGTCATGCGCAGTGTGTGATTGTTGCATGCTATCGCCCGCCTGACAATCGGTCAGACTTTGTACACTTATTTAATACCGCCATTGAACATATTTTTTCTCAATATCCGAAATGCATTTTGATAGTAGGGGGAGACTTTAACTACCCTTATATCGACTGGTCAAACTCTTCTCTGAAAGAAAACAGCAATAGATCCGAATGTGTTAATTTCTTGCATACTCTGCATTTTCATCATTTATCTCAAGTTGTACAAAAACCAACACGAGGCAATCATATCTTAGACTTAATCTTGACAAATCATCCTGAATTCAGTGAAGTCCGAGTGCTTGATCCAATAAGTGACCATAATGTCGTACACTGCTCGTTTGCACTGAAATCCACCGTACAAAAGAAAATGAAGAAGTGTATTCTCAGTTACGCTCGCGCTAATACTGAAAAAATGATGGCCATTTTAGCACCATTTGCCGCAGATTTTTCAAATGAATTCCAAAATAGATCTGCAAATGACAATTGGTGTTTGTTTCGAGACAGACTGAAGGAAGTTGAAGCTAACTGTATACCTAAGATAACCATCACCTCAAGGCCGAACGACCCCTGGTTTAACCACGATGTAAAAAAATGCATAAACAAGAAAAAAAGAGCTTTCAGAAAGTTTTCTCGGACAAAGACTCAAGCAGACTGGGAAAACTACAAGAACATATCACGTCTTACAGAAACAGCTATTGCTAACGCCAAAAACGAATTCTTCAACTCTATCCTTCCAAATATGCTGAAAACTGACCCAAAAAAGTTTTGGCAAGTTGTAAACCCCAAACATAATCATGCAGCTCCCTTACTTACTGAAAATGGCGTGACTTTGAGCATTATAGATAGCGCAAACAAGTTTCGTAAATGTTTTTCCGACGTTTTTACTAGGGAACACGCACTTCATGATGCTCATATATCTCATCAACCGCTCATCCAGTACCCTTTCTTGCCCATCGTAATATCACAAAATGGCATATCTCGTGCCATTGACAGGCTCCCTAATAAACCAGCCCCGGTCCGGATGGTATAAGCGCCAAACTTCTAAAATTTACGTCCCATTACTCGTCTTTATTGCTATCTTTAATATTTCAACAATCGCTGGATACAGGATGCGTACCAGAAGATTGGAAATCTGCCTTAGTGATTCCAGTTTTTAAATCAGGTGACTCCACAGATCCCACCAACTACAGACCAATTTCTCTAACATGCATCTCCTGCAAACTGCTTGAGCATGTTTTGTATACCCACATTATAACTTACCTCAACCAAAACAACTTGCTTCTTGACAACCAACATGGATTCCGTCAACATCGCTCATGTCAAACTCAACTGTTCGAACTCGTCACAGATATTCACACTTCAATACACAATCAACTTTACATAGACGCCATCTTCATTGACTTTTCTAAAGCATTTGATCGCGTGCCTCACAATCGCCTCAAACTTAAAATCAGAAATTTACAACTTGATTACAACTGTACGCGATGGATTGAAGAATTCCTTAGTAATAGATTTCAGGTAATCAGTTTGCAAGATTGCTTTTCTACCCGTGCTGACGTCATCTCGGGAGTTCCCCAAGGCTCCGTCCTTGGCCCATTATTATTTTTGATATACATAAATGACATAGCCGTTAATCTCGCATCTCAAATACGCCTTTTCGCAGACGATTGCGTCATTTACAAACCCATAACCAGCAACAGTGACGTCATTTCTCTACAATTAGACCTAAATAGGCTAACAGAATGGTGCAACATATGGCAAATGGAAATCAATATTTCAAAGACTAAACACGTGCAATTCGCTTCAACTATTCGCCAGAACGCTAATCAATATAAAATACGTGGTGCTAACATTGGCTCAGTATCCTCGATTAAATACCTTGGTGTACTTTTTACGTCAAACTTAAACTGGAATGCGCACATTGAACACGTCACCTCCAAAGCATGCAAAAAACTAGGATACCTTAAACGACGCCTACATGTCGCAAACACTGATACGAGGCTTCGTGCGTATATCTCACTCATAAGGCCTTCTTTGGAATATGCCTCTATAATTTGGCACCCTCATCACGCTTACTTGTCCAATCTACTCGAATCAGTTCAAAATAAAGCAGCCCGATTTATCATGTCTTCATATTCTCACTACGTAAGTGTATCTGCCTTGAAGAAAAGGCTAAATCTTGTCAGTCTTGGCTCACGCAGAAAATTTGCACGTCTGGTGTTTTTTCATAATCTTCATCATGGAAACTCCACATTTGCTCGAGCTAACCTTCTGCCTGCTCCCAATGTATCTACTCGGCGAGACCATGTTCATAAAATAAAACCAATATTTGCACGAACGAACTTGTATCAAAATTCGCCGCTAGTGTTATCAATTACAGAATGGAATTCCTTGCCCGCATCTCTAGTGTCGCTTACAGAATCAACTCTATTTCAAGCTGCCCTAACAGTGTTTTTCGATGGAAACCCTCCTTAGCCCAATATATTCGCATATCTTGTGAACTTGTCACTACTGTTGTATTTGCCTTGTGTATTTTTGTCCCAAACTTTCTCGTTACCGCTTCGCATTGTGCTCTATTTTTATAATGTCACCAAAAGTATGTCATGGTTTTTGTGTGCATTTTTTACCATTATATGTACACACCTCGTTTTTGTAAACTCACTTGCATCCCCCCCTATGTAATGCCCTCTTTGGGCCCTTAGGGTATTTGTATAAATAAAATAAAATAAATATGCCAAATTTGGTATTACGTTACTTCAATGGATGACGAAGGTTTGTGACTGGTGCAAACATGATAATCATGAGATGCGTGTCATGTGAGAACATGACTACATGCCACAGTCAAGGCGCCAATATACTTCGACGCGACCAGGTGCGCCGGCGCTCGTTTCGTCGCGTCACGCCGGCGTTGCCACGTCCGCCGCCGGTCCTGCCATATGCTCGCAGGCGCGGGCCACGCTGCGTTGCTTTGACGCATGCGCGTTTCAGCGCGTCCAGCATCCCTACGCCTCGAAAAGAGGCAGACGTCTGGGTAACGCATCGGCGCCAAATGCTGCATGTCGCATTTCGCGCCGGGTGCCGTCTGGCCTTGCCGACGAATGCTGGTCGCGCCGGTTGCGCTTGGCGTTAGTCTATAGAGCGCTCGCGTTTTGCTAACGTAGCGTCGCTGTGCCGAGCATGCGCACGCGTCAACGCTACATTGTAGTATATTGGGCCCTTCATGATGCGCTCACTGCCGTTTCGCTAGAACCACATATACCAAATTTGGTGTTACGTGAATTTACTGAATGACGGAGGTATATGACTGGTGCAAACATGGTAATCATGAGACGCGTGTCATGTAAGAACACGACAACATAACACGCTCACACCGCGCTCACGGCCGTTTCGCTAGCTCCACACGTACTGAATTTGGCATCATGTGACGTGAATAGATAACGAAGGTAAGCGACGCATCCAAACATGATACTCATGACACGGAAGTCGTGAATGGCACAAATTACTTCCACCTCGTAAGGTCGTGGTGAATTGAAAGTGACATATCAACCTTGCTCATTCGTGTTTCGCATATCATCGATTCCCAATGTACGTGGGATCTGCCAATTTTTTGGGTTCGTAGTTCGTATTGCGTACTCGTCTGATAACTAAGCTTCTGCTCGCCTTAATGTGCCCTTTCTTACGAACCTGGGCTTAGAACTTGGCAGTTTCCCATTTGGTGACGAAGCAAAACTCCATGTTATGCAGCACCTCCGCCTAGGTATTAAACGGCCAGCGACCCAATGAGCAATCAGTGCAACTTTGTGAAAGCCGCCAGTGTTGCGCCATAAGTGATGGAACATCGGCTCTTCACAACTATAGGAAAGGAAAATGACTTCGTGAAAGCCACTCTCACCACTTTTACAATACCGTGGTAGCGAAGAAAAACTTGCAGCACACCTTCTTAGTGTGTCCTGGCTATATGCCTAGCGGGGACGTTCACTTGCAATCGCTCTAGCTCGTCTTTACGACAGGCCAATTTCGGTAACACCCATCCTGGACTGTCATCCTGAAAGGTAATCGAGCATAAAGATGACGAATGCAGTGTTGAAATTTCTGAGGACAGCAGACTTGCACAAGTGTCTGTGAGCCAATAGTGATGTCACAGTCCTACGCAAGACTGTGGGCGAATAGCGTCTCAGTCTTACTGAAGACTGAGGGACTGTGATGTTCTACAAGTGCCTCTTCTTTCTCTTTCTTTAGACTTCTAACTTTGAAACTCGCCTTTGCCTTTACCCAGGGTAAGGTCCCGTACCGGTTAGTCTAAACTGGTTAACGACCCAGCCAATTCTCCTTCCTCTTGTATTGAATTTTTTTCACGACAATCATTTATTGTGTGGAAAGAAGCGTGGCTTTGTGCAATAAGGAAGTCTCAGTATGCGAAATGTCCGACCTAACGTCCGAAAACGTTAAAGACAACACACGCATAAAAAACAAAAACTGGAACAATATGGGGTTACGAAACATGTATTGCGTTCGGTCATCTTTCCTTCACCGCCATCATCGCAACCGGTTGTGCTAGTTCTTTGATGAGTGATAGACAGATTTAATGCAAAAGAAAAGCGAGACATGGCTATAACGTTATTTGGGACGCAGAATACAACGATGTCTGTTCTCGCGGTGATATTTTCGATTTAGTCGCGCAATCTGTTTGACTTTTCACTGCAGCCCTAGCCGGTTATTTCGAAACTTTCGAACAAAGCTCACTCGAGCCGATTTCGTTCCTCCGCACAGCCGTATACGCACCTGTGCACGCGTCAAACAAGCATCAGCGCATGCATGCGCTCCGACGATTGCGTCACGAACTACGTATGTGTATACGGGGCACCGTACCAAGGCAAACAAAATTTCGGGCTGGGTGGCGAACGGTGTCGTGTCATTCGCGCGTCTTTATTGTAATTTTTTTTTCGTTTCCGCACCGGATGCTGTCGCTGCCTTGCTGCTGGTTCCGAGAATAGAATGAAGCAAGCGCCCCCCGTCGAGCGCGTCTATCAATTAAACAAAAGAGAAAGGCGGTGGAAAAAAAAAGGCGTCACGGCTCTTGATTGACGTGGACAAAAGGAATCAACTGTCGATGCCCTGTCACGGCATCGCGAGCTTTCCCGTCTGACAGCCGTGACGGCGCAGCTTTGCGAGAACAATCGGCAACGACGCGGCGTGCGCTTTGCGAGCTCGTGGTTGCCAGACGCCGGTCGGTTTGGTTGAGGCCGATTGCAAGAATGCCCTTGGTCTTGACGTATTGCTCTGTTTCTTTTTTTTTTTCGTCTGCTCCTTTCCATACTTGTTTGTTCTTCGCCCGCGAAAGTGGTTTTAAGTGAAAGCGGAGTTTTGAAAGGTTTAAAGGGAGACTCGCCAACCTTAAATAGGTGAAAAAATAGAAAAGGAACGAGCCAAAAAGAGGCACTGAATGCTTGAATTTTTTTTTTTTTTTCGTGAAACGCGCTGAATGAAAGCACGAACCGCTCCGCATTCCGGTCCGGCTATCGCTCACCCGAATCGCACCAAAGTTTTTTTATTTTTTATTGCTTTTGCCTTCACACTTGCCTACTCTGGAGTAACGCAAGTCGGACACTGTGAAATTATTTAACCCTTCTCGTTTACCAAGCGAATGTTTGCTTTAAGCGAGCTACACTATTGCCGTTCTTTTCATTGTGTTGGCGTTGATTTATTTTGGATTTACGCTGTTCCAGGTAAAGGTTGAGCTAAACTGTCTCCCAGTCGCTGCTTGTTTATTTATTCGCTTCTCGTTTATCCGGGATTTAATTCCCTTTAAAGTAGAGTGGCCGCTCGTTTCGCAAGTTTACGCACTCTTTGAAAAACAGAGCGCATCTTCGAGTCATGCTATATAAAGATTTTGCCTCTAAGTCTAAACAATTGATAGAATACAAGCCGTTAATCGTGAAGTCGGGGCAACTCGCTAATTTTTGCGCCTCGCCATCATGAGCGACTGAAAGCAGAGTGTGATCCTTTCCATTAGGGCCGAAACTACGGGGTAGTTGAGGGGGTTTTGACACCCGCCGGAAGTTTTCTATACTTTGACCGTTCGTGCGATGCTAAAGTGTTTACACGTCTTCACCTCTGCCACTAATAGCCAAAGTTAGGTGTATAGAACGAGAGTAGTGGAAAGCAGGGTCGTACCCGAAAAGAAAAAAAAATCCCGCGCACGGCCCTGCTTTGCACCACTCACTAAAGTTTAACGTTGAAGCCTTTGGTTTTCTGTATTTCAAACTTTATATTTCTCTGAATCTCTGTAGAAGCCCTTACTCCACGCTTCGAAACATTGTCGCCGTACTTGTATGGTTTTATTTACCTCTTACATTTATTGTTATTGTCATTGGAACAGTCTCTTTCAAAATATCTTCCTAAAAAAATAAACAAGAACCCAAATGGGAAAGGGAAACGCTCACTGATAGTGCTGCCATGGTTTTCGCTGACGACAAGAAGTGAGTCCATGGGAGCTAGCGAGCACGGTAAAGCTCTGACTGCAGGCGCAGTGCCGTGCATCAAAATAACGATGCAGTGGCTGAAGCTGTCGACGATTAACTGGCAGAGTTACGACTGGGAATGCTTGCTGTTGCGTACACGGGGTGTTTTTTGTGCTGTTGTTTGCACAAACACGTAACTGAGCACATGTTGAGAGTGATTCTATGCTTGTGTGAAAAGAAGTGACGCATAGAATAAAAAAAAGGCTTATATAGAATGCCTAACCGCACATTTTGTTAGTTTGTATGAGGTGGTTGGCAACCGTCCTAACTTTTTTGGTATTGGCGTTGCTTTGAGAAAACACTATACCGCGCGACACTGTTGGAAAATAAATCATTTTTTTCCCGGTTTGATTCCGTGGCAGGTTTATCACAAGCTTTGTTGTGCTTTCAAATATCGTGAACGTTGTACGGCTTGGAACAGTGAAAGCTTACCTCTGGGTTGTTGTTAGTATCGCTGTTCCAGAGGATATTTTTAAGGGAAGAAGGTGGTGAGGATTGAAATTGCTCCAGAGTATGCACCAGTCAATGTAACAACAAAAAAAAAAGAATGCTTGCCATGAGTAGAACGAAGTTGAATTTCTGTGCAGTACGCAATATTCGGCTCAACACACCAAAAGCAACCATATTACGAGGGCGTCTCTCGGCTCAGAGGATGAGCGAATGACAATACTGGAGAATGTTCAGACCGAAGGTTAAAGCTTTTAGAAAAAATAGGGCATCTGGCTTCCGTACGTTGCACATGTGGCATGGGGTCAAGCTTATAATTTGCTTGGTTTTAACTTTCTAGGCAGTATCTTCCATCTCACCATCTTCCGTCTTCATTTTGTTTTCCCTTGGTTCAAAAGACAACATACAACCGCATAATCCGGCTTCTAATATTTATTCCCGCTGAAAATAGTTCTCCGATACCCCGACCGACTATAGGCGCACCTGAGTTGAGCTCTCGCATCTGAACTGAATCCCAATGTGACAGGCTGTACCTGAAACCCTGGCTATTTTTGGAACTGACTGGATGGAGAACAGATGGAGCGGCACTTGCATACAGACCGCGAAAGGGCCGCAAATTTTCGGGTGCGGCAGCGCCCCCCAAACGCCCACTAGCGGCGGCGTCGCCGAGCCGCAGTTTACTCAGACCCTTCTAACGTGCACTCACACCTATTTCGCATCGTTTGTTGTTGCTGACTCTCACCACTGAAGTTTAAGCACCGTTAGCCTCACCTACCTGACATACAAAAGGAAGTGGCTCGCATAAGTGTGTGGAGGTGTTAGATGGAGTTTGTTTTATACACGAAACAAGGGTAAATTTCGCGATAATAGGGCAGACTTGAGCCACATTCCATGGGCATGCCCGCAGACCCTCATGAGAGACGAATGCCCAGACAGTAGTGGACGGAGTACCATGCTCCTCAGCTCTGACTCGCAATTACGAGCTCGCTTAATACGGCAGGCCGAAGACGCTGCCAAGGCCTACGAGATCACGGCCGTCGTCTACGTTGGGTCCTTTCCCCGCATCTCAAAAAGGAGGAGTATCTTTCTGCTAATTAACAAATTTCGTTCATCATCGTAACAGGGACAATGTTTTCACTGTCTCATATAAACACGTACGCAACGGCGGTGCAAACGGTTCGTATTCGGAGAAGCGAAGTTCACCGTATGAAATGGCAGACCATTACCTTTCTTGGCTGGAAAATCAAAGATCCAGGCTTAGTCTAAAGGCCATTTTTTTTAATAAAGTTTAGGCATAAGCAGTCAACCTCGCTCCTCATGATTCTGCAAAAGTAGATTTGGCCCAGCAAGATACCAATTTATATAGCCATATGCATACTATCTAGCTATTACTATTCAGTTATCGCAAGATATTTCAACGCATATACTTCAACACAAATTTCACAAAAGGACCTAATCTTGCAAGCGCATTTCCCAACCACATCGTGCCGGCCCACTGTTAATTCCTTTGTAATGCGTAACATTGATCTACAGGAAATAATGCTATGAACAAAGTAAACACTCGAAAGGCTGCAGAATCTGATGGGATAACAGAAAGGTTTATCAAGGAAAATATCGACATACTGCGTACCCTGTTACTCAACCTATTCAACCATTCATCGCACACGGGAATCTATCCATCTACGTTAAAAATTGCTAAGGTGACTACGATCTTCGAAGACGCAGATAACTTTGACCCATCATGCTATCGCTCCGTACCTGTTCTTTGTGTCATCAGTATACTATCTTCGAAAAACTTCTTGCTAAGCGTATTCATTTTTTTAAAGTATCATGTGCTTTGTCCAACACAGCACGGTTTCGACCTAAGTAAAGTACAAGATTCTCCGCATCATATACCTTTCATTTTTTTTTTCAATCTTGCCTGACATGCTGCATAGATTCATGGGCATGGACACTACTTATTAGAACCTACGCGACGTCTGCAGAAACGAGCCATCCGAACTTTTGATTTCTCGCACCGAAGCGAAGCTAGCAGAACATATTTTTCCAAGCTAAAAGTCCTACTATTCGATTTTCGGCGCGAAATAAGCATGGCAAAGTGCATTACTTGTATAATAAACGACAGCTATCTGTTCAACATATCAATTTTGCGTGTGCCCAATCGTCCAATAAGAGCAAAACAATTGCAAATTTTAACATGATTGGCTAAAACCCTATATGACTAATGACTAGTGTAAGTTATTGACATAAAAAAAGAATGGCATAGCATTTGAGAGAAAACCAGCTAAGAACGTACCGCTCTGGCTAAAAAAATGTCACGTTAAACAGATATAATCTGAGCATGTATAGACAGTTAAGCAGAGCACACGGCCTGTATATATATTCTCAAAGACATGTTTTTGTTGTTTTTTGTTTAGTTTTTTTCTTAGCCCACTTAGGATGATAACATAATCTGTGTTATAACGTTATATTTAAGTTAGAAGTATCGTTTTTCTCTCCTATTCATTCAATGTCTATTATATGCATGTATGTGTGCGTTTATATATATATACCCTGTCTATTAGAGTTACCTGTTGTATTTTATCACTTCGAATGTTGCTCGTTTTCGATTTACATGTGTCTGGTGATCAGTATTGACAATTACATGTTTGTATATAGCCCCGATACTAGTCTTTGACTCACGTGCCATACGGTGTTCGCAATCGGTTCGCAAAACGTCTGATTAGACAGTTTCGAACTTTATATCTGTTAAGTATTAGTGTTTTTCTGCTAACTACAAATGCCCGCGAATCACAAAAAATACCACGTGACGAACCCGCTCGCACGTCAGTATGCGCAATGATTCTAGTGCTCCCTAACGTTCCGCGTACGAACAACCACAGCATTTGCCACATTGTGCTGTCTAGGCAGGGCCGCAGCGATGGTGCTGCCTTTACAATGAACACGTTTCGCTATCGGCCACAAAGACGATAACCGCTGTGACTGCTTATCGTTGTCATGAACCGGTGCGAGGGAAGCATGCCGTTCATACGCGAACGTTAGGGAGCACTAGGATCACCGCGCGCACTGACGCGTGAGGGCGTTTGTCAGGTGGTATTTTTTTTTTGTTTCGCGTGCATTTGTAATTAGCAGAAAAACACTAATACCTAACAGATATAAAGTTCAAAACTGTCTAATCGGACGTTTAGTAAACCGATCTACAACTATCTCATTGAAATTGTTTTTTTCTATCTTCGTTTCTTGAAAAGCTAGTTAATTAAACATATCTACTTTAAACAATATTTGAGAACACAAAAATAGTCTAACTCCAGGCAATGGTGAGCAACATGCATTTGGTAGTGTCGTAATTACGTGTTCCGGCATATTTTTAAACTCTGGTTATATAGTTACCTGGGACACCCTGTATAGTCAAACAAGCATTGCAACCACCCGCGGTGGGGCTCCACGTAAATCACTGTTTACTTTTCCGCCATTCATTATCGTTGCTTAACTGTCTGTGCATCAGGTGCCCAGCTAAAAAAA
>NC_051169.1:66135532-66195532 GCF_013339725.1 Rhipicephalus microplus
GCTCTGCCGTACTCGCAATATACAACAGATGCTTGTACAGCAAGAACACTGTTTTTTCGCTCACACGTGTTTTCATTGCCCTCAGATCACTCTAATGACCAAGCGATGACCCCGGTTTTCGATTGGAAACCGAAGAACGTAAGCTTTTAAATGCAGCACAGTTCACATAAATCTAGTGGGCGCAGTAAGCGCAACACGCCAGCAAACAATGATTAAAATGCCGAGAGGGTGCCGCCACAAATCGTAAGCTGCAACCGTACGAAATATTCCTCGAAGCGTTCTATAGTCTACTGTGCAAGGCGGATGGCGCGAAAATGAATTGTGGCCAATGAACACTCGTGATACACCTGCATTCACAGAAGCCTCTGTCGTTTGTATTCAAGCACCATTGACTCACCACAGAAAATAAAAAAGACGACTTTCTCCTCCGACTGAACTTGCGCGCAAAGAACGGTGTACATTATATTCCCTGCGCATGTCCTGTAGAACGGCCACTCAACAGCTGATTATCCATTGCGCTTTTATGGATCTTGCGTGCCACGATAAATCAACCAGCAGCGAAGAGAAAGAGAAAGCGCGAGACTAGATGGAAGGGAAGATTGTGTGAACGGTATACTTTACGGCTTGTCTAACTCTTTTTTTTTTTCGAATCGACATCAATTCTCAAACAACGTTTCCATTAAGCAAACACCGATCTTCTTTTTATAGAAACGCAACGCTCGTGTTCGCCAGCCGAAGCAACGCACTCTCATCACCGAGACGGCTGCTGTTCTTTCTAGGAGCGCGTATACGTGTAACACGAGAAATGAACAGCTTCTCTTCGAATCCCTGTGTTAGTTCCTGCCAGTTTTGAGTTAGTCACGTTAGGCTAAATGATTGCAGTTGCTGGACGAATAAAGTATAGGATGTAAATCGGGACGCCGTGGGTCGGCGCGCATACCAAAGGCTTCAGTGTTAAGTAAGCGGAACAGCGGCAGTGGAAACGTGCGAAAAGTGTGTCCCTATTGCGAAAGTGCTGTGTAAGTCAGTGCGCCCGAGAATGAATTTTTGGAAGTTGGCTCATAGTGTCGTCCTTTGATCCGGCGGTGTTCGATGGCGAGCCACGAAACACTGTGGCAATAAAGCATAACTGCAACTTTTTGTGTAGCGTTATGGCTTCCACGTCCAGCTTATCTCTTTGTTCGTTGTACTCATTGATCGTTGTCTTGATAAATAGAAGCTCACAGTTGTTTATGCGTACGCATACGCGCATGTGCAAATAATGTAGCACAACCACAATCGCCAAGCATTGAAAACTTGACCCTGGTGTCCTCGTGCGAGCGATAAGCAGTGCAGTCACCGAGTGTTCTAAACGGGAAGTGTGTAAGACGTGTTGGATACTCTTAATTAAATTCTAGGCAGTTATCTACCTATACCGCAACATATAATGCGCATCGCAGTGTGCGCAACGTTGCGGATAATTGTTTTGTACGTGTGTCTGTAGCTGATCGTATGCATGTCACGTACGTGTGATATATTATCACCGTATACTTGCTGTAACTATCACCCTGCACCAGCACAAGATGCCAGATGGTCGTCCCATGTAACTTCTCCGGCATATCATTGAAATAATAATGGGTATTGCTGTACATAGCAACTTTAGCCGACTCATTCCGCTGCAAAACTAAACAGGGAGAGAGATAAAAATGTCTTTAGGAATGCTGACAAGAACTAAATTACTGAGTGAATTACTTAATGGATAAATGATATGAAAACAAGTTCTACAAGGCTTTAATACACTACACTGCAGCATTTCCGTGCAATGAGCAGTGTTGATGAGTTAACGAAATACCGCAAGACACATAAAAACATCACACTCGCACAGCTCATTGCCTCATTGTTTGTCACACTCAGTCACTACGTCGCGCTTTTCTTGATATAAACTTAGAATAGAAAATACAACGCTGTGATAAAAACACGAGAGACCCTTAAGCTTCGCCTTTAAAAGTTGAATGCGATAGCGATACTCTATTCCCAGTGCGTACTTCAAACGCTTAGTGTATGAAATCTTTCCGAACTTGCTATGCACCCACTACGCGACCTCAAGGGTGCAGTAACATGTGTGCATTTTGTATTGAGTGACTGCCTTTAAAGTGTGAAGTCTTTATGACAATACCATGTTCTGACGTTCGATGGCAATGTACGCTTGTATCACGCATGATTAGGGCAATATTCTATGTTGTATTGTGAAGCATATATATATAGATGACGCGTGTGTTTGTAAAGCACGAAAGTTACTTTCGCTGCATTTCCAAGCATGTGAAGTTATTTTCACTGCATTCACTAGCAGAGGCATGGCTGTGTGAGAGGACACACGCTTGTCGTGCAAACAAACCCGGGTGGGATCCCCACTTAACCTAGGATTTTGTTATTATTTATTTCCATCTTTCTTGATTTTTCGGTCACGCAAAGATAACCAGTGACACCAACACTGATGCCGGAATTCCTGCGTGACGAACTATATTACGCTATCACGTTAATACGAAGGTGATGACAAAGAGATATCGAAATCATAGTTATTCGCGGCCGACGATAAGGTTGAGAAAGTTAGCACGTGTCACACCGCTCTGGCTACATCGCCTTTGTCACTGTTGGTTCGAGTTGAGAAACGAGCATCGAGAAACTCATTAGAAGGCGACAGCCGCTTTCTTCACTCACGCGTTGTCAGGCATTAATGAACCCAAGTGTCTAAATCTCATCTTAAGCGCCCCCAAGAGACAAAGACTGGGAGATAGGGCAACGGCCACTTAAGGACTACTGAAGGTTGTTGCCCTACGAGACCTTTTTTTTATCATTCCCTGTAGGGGTACTACCGCCATGGACGGCACGTGTTCGCATTTTCATAGTATACTCTTCGAAGGCGCACGTGCCTTCCCTTCAGCTGTTACTCGCGGCTTGACATGTGTCGCGCCATCTTCTTGTGTATTATTCGAGTGCAAGTTCTTTTTCCTTCCTTCAGTTATGCATGTGCTTTGAAATATATGTATTTTTACCAGCTGGGCTGTTTAAGTCTACCGTTAGTCCCTGCAGAGCGAGCAGAAAAGTATCGTGATTATTAACCCACATCCACTATCTTTGTCCTTTTCTTCATCCTCTCATTCTTTCCCAGAACGCGTTCACCGATTTGTTCGGGGCGGCATACAAAAGATCTGATAGGCTGGAGAAAAAGTACACAGATAAACAAATATATAGAATGTAAAAGAACTATAGATACAGATAAAGAAAGGGAACAAATGCAAAGAAAGAAATATATAAATTTATAGTAACAAAAAGCTATAGAAAAAGCAGTGAACAATAGAAATCAACTAAGAGAGTAGAGATGAAAATAAAGGGAAACAAAACAGACCGTTTACAGATCCAAACTGTCTTTAGGCTTGGTACCGCTAGTGCGAAGCTGCCCTAATTAGTTGACTCGCAAGGTCCAGTATACACAAGGACAGCGAGAAAATAGGGATGGAGAAGGCTGAGAGCTCCCCAAATGGCTGATTGGGCCGGTTAGCAATTCATCATTTACTTGAAATACGAGCGCGTAAGGTATAGACAGGGCCTATCTATTGTTGTGAATTTTCTCTGTCGCGATGGTAGCGGTGGCGGAGAGCGGCGAGCCGTCGAGCGGACTTCGATGAAGCCTTAGCCCGAAGGTGAAACAGGGAGGCAATCCGTTTGGAAAACAGCAACAAAAGTAGCGTTTACTGTAGCAGGTTGTCGTTTGTACAGGGTCGGCCAGCACGACAACGTCGGCTGGGGCAAAATCTCTCTTATGGGGCCGGCTCGGCCTTAAATAGCGTCTTTGGTCCATTCTCTCAGACCAGTTCTCGGGCTCGGAGGGGGAGACGTAGCCATACCCGGAACTGCAAA
The DNA here is from genome assembly GCF_013339725.1 of Rhipicephalus microplus. NCBI lineage: Eukaryota > Metazoa > Arthropoda > Arachnida > Ixodida > Ixodidae > Rhipicephalus > Rhipicephalus microplus. The sequence continues at coordinate 66,139,430 of NC_051169.1, forward strand.
ATGGTTCGGCGGAGGAAACGACGTTATCCCCGGACTGCACGGTTCTCCTGCACAGAAGGCGGCGCTGCGAGGGGGGGGGGGAGACAGTTCGTCGAAACAGGGCTCGATCTTGTGAGACGTGCTCCCGAACGAGGAACATGTCTGTGGCACAACAGCACCCCCGCCGCCAGACAATGCATCCGGAGTTTTGAGCCGTCAGCGCGGCTCGGAAGGAGGGATGCTGGTTGACCATCGGTAGCCGTTCCGCTGTCTCCGCCCGTTGAGACTTCCATAGGCCTGCAGAGGTTCACTGGAACGACGGAGTCGAACACAAAGGTGAACAACTCCGGCCAAAGCAAGCACCCTCCAAATGCTGATCAAATCGCCAGACCAGCAGAAACGAAAATATTTCCTCGAGATTTAACTGAGCTAAAAAAATAGCATCACGAGCAATGCATCTGAGGAGCAATACATAATGTGGACACTCCTTTACAGTGCATGACACTGCTAAACCAAACAGAATTTTTTTTTTTCGTGAGCGATTCTCGATTGTGACCCGGGCAGATTAGGGACGATCGAAGCTGCCGAGGTTAACTCAATTTGGCCCCGAATCTACAATTTAGTACGCCGAGCAATCCTGAATCACGCACATTGGCGTCGCCTGCAAGCGTCATATTGTCAACTTAACAAAGTTCGTCCTCCTACAAGCTCTTTTCGGCGGGCGTCTACCTTTAGCGCCCTTCGACGCGCTTCAGCGCTGTCTCTATCGCTCTGACTTTCCCAGTCAGCAGGACTCGAAAGAAAAAAATATTTTATCAAGGCATGTCTAGCATGACTGAAGTCTCCTGCTTCCTCGAAGGGTAAGCAATTCAAAACATGCGCGATCTTGCTCGGCAACAACGTGGCGAGCTTCTCCACCAAAAGGTCGCGGCTAACACCCACATTACTGCAAACAACTTCAAAATCATCCAGAAAATGCGCGATGTTTTCGCCTGTCTGAAAGTTGTGCAGCTGCTGTTTGGCTCGCTCCCACTTAAGGGCTTGAATTTTAAGATCCAGCTCTCTCATTTTGAGAGCATGCTCTGTCCTTTTTCTGCTCTCCTCGGCCTTCCGCTTTTGCTCACAAATGAGCTCCCAAAACTCGTCAGCCTCATCGGCCGTCACATTCTCTGCCCGCATCACCTCAAGAATCGCTTCCTTTGTTTTAGCGGACCCGGCGGAAATCCCCATGACTCCACAAATTTCAAGGAGGTCCTGCACCAGGTACTGCTCCATCGCGATCTCGTCCCTCGTGATGTTCTACTACTGATATTCACCGTACTCTAAAGCTAATCTCGTGATTTAAAGTAGGTGAATATTAAATTACAACCAACAAAACAAAACAAGTCAAAACACTCTCCTAACATCTGCCTGTGCTAGAGAGGTCTGGCGAAATGAACAGTAAATGTTGGGCACTCACCCAACCAAAGTAGCCGACGATGGTCCAACTCGTGGCTGCCGTCGAACAGTATCAGGCCTTCAGGGATCCGGTCCAACTTGCCAATGTTGAGATCCGGGGTTGCTTGTCCCAGCTTGCCAAACGATGTGAACAGGGTAGCGTATCGCAGCGTAGCCAAACGCTGATATCAGGCCAGTCGTGCTCGAGCTTCCAGGGGTCTGATCCGGCGTGCCAAACGTAGGATATCGTATCCCGAAGCTGCCAACCACTGTTATGAATTTTCTCTGCCGCGATGGTAGCGGTGGCGGAGAGCGGCGAGCCGTCGAGCGGACTTCGATGAAGCCTTAGCCCGAAGGTGAAACAGGGAGGCAATCCGTTTGGAAAACAGCAACAAAAGTAGCGTTTACTGTAGCAGGTTGTCGTTTGTACAGGGCCGGCCAGCACGACAACGTCGGCTGGGGCAAAATCTCTCTAACATGGGGCCGGCTCGGCCTTAAATAGCGTCTTTGGTCCATTCTCTCAGACCAGTTCTCGGGCTCGGAGGGGGAGACGTAGCCATACCCGGAACTGCAAAGTGGTTCGGCGGAGGAAACGACGTTATCCCCGGACTGCACGGTTCTCCTGCACAGAAGGCGGCGCTGGGAGGGGGGGGGGGAGACAGTTCGTCGAAACAGGGCTCGATCTTGTGAGACGTGCTCCCGAATGAAGAACATGTCTGTGGCACAACACTATATAGGACGCTTGTCGTAGTGTTCGTCCACGTTAGGCGTTCCCATTTTGAATAATCGTGAGCGCTGCCGCCCTCAGGAAGAATTGGGGGAAACAAAGACGGGAAAAGACAGCAAACTTACAACAAAAAAGTTTAACCAGTTGGTATAGAGATCTATCTCGAAAGGCGGTTGAAAGAAGAGAAGCAAGCTACGTAAGTGCCACGTGCCGTTTTCCGTGTCCATGTTTTCGCGCCTTATTTTCTTCCAAAAATGTGTTGCTTCCGTTTTGATAAGCCAGTGCTATCTTTTTCCTCTTTGTCGTGTGCCTCCACTTTTCCTATTTAATGTCTGAGGGCGAAAAACCGGTGTCTGGTAACGTTCATATCCGTTCATTCTGTCATTTACTTGTCTCTGCAAGTCAGGCGAGACAGTCGCCGCTTCGTGCCGTCACTTAAACAGAAGCTGAAATTATTTTCACGGCTCACTGGAACTGTATTCGTTAAAGACAGTTACTGCCGCGTTCGCTGCCAGCCCAGAACTAACGGCAAACTTGGCTTCGTGTAATTATTGCATTCTCACCTTATTCACATACGTGGACATGTCGCTTTCTATCTGAAATAGCACACTTCATATAAGATATAAACAGTTCGACCTTTTACCCGATGCGACGTCTAATTACAACGTCACCAAAAATCATATTCGCTCCGCTTTGCTACTCGAATCACACCACCTCTTTAGGCGCGTCTGACGAAACCCGAGTACCATAACCCAACTCGTAATGCGAAATTGCCATTGTTAGAACGGGCAACGTTTCGCACGCCATTTGAATATAGCGCTTATAGCATTCCAGCGAGTCAACAGAAATGAATGGGGAGAAAAAAAGACCTGTTATAAAACTACATGGTTGGCATTTCCAGCCTTAATTAAAGCCGTCCCTCGAGATATATGGTATTTTTACGGGCCAGCGTCAACCGTTATGTAGTCTACGTGGTGCTGCTTCCACCAACTTCATCCGAAGCATTCACACTTAGCCATTAGCGAAGGAAGTTTTGGTGCCGTTTCTCGGTCTTAATTAGAAACTTCCGGCACAGTTGTCTTACCCTTCTTTCGGCATTCCGAACGGTGGTAATTTATTCCTATTTGCTGTTGCTTTGTTCTACTTGATGTTCTGATGTTTCTTTGGGAATGAATTCCTTGAGCGACGCAATGCGGAATGCGAGAGCATCTCTTGTACAACGCGAACCCATGAATGGATGGTTTTGCGAGCACCACTCACACATCTGTCGCACTCTTGAACGTTTACATGCGAATATAAATAGGTTGTGGAAAAGTGTTTATAGGCGTGTGTTGCGACGGCGGCTATACAAATAAAACACTAGTGGGACAGAGCAGCGTTGAGGCAGATGCCGGCGACGATCAGCGTGAGGCGAGCGAGATGAGCCAAGAACCCAGTACCGAAGCTTTGCTGATGCTGCCTGCCAACGATGCGTCTTCTTCTTCACAGTTTGCCCCCGCTGAAAAAGAGCCATGCTGTTGACCTAACAGTCTGGAGGCAAAGGACGCTGCACCAACTTCTTCACAGTTGGTGCATTGCATATCTCCTGTCAATTTTCTTTCATCTCCAAACTTTTACAGAGTGAAGCTCTTAAAGCTTGAGGTGAGACATCGGGTGTCTGGCGAAAACCCCTCCACGCAGTTGCTAATTAGCCGTGTCCACCGACAGAGACACTCCGCGCAGCCACCGTGCCAACTTTGCCCACCACGCGAGCCGAGTTTCAGCGCCGAAAGGCCCGCGCTTCTACTGGGGGGCCAGCGCTTTGCGCGCTAGTTTGGGCGCTGGAGTGCGGGCGTTCTTGCATGGCCTGTAACAGGCTGTGGTTCGCCTTTTCTCTGAGTCTACGCCAACAAAAGACCTAGCATCAGCCAACAGGGCTACGTTCACCCCGTGCGAATAACCAGCTTCAATGTTAAGCTTTGCCCCGCCGCGGTGGTCTAGGGGCTAAGGTACTCGGCTGCTGATCCGCAGGTCGCGGGATCGAATCCCGGCTGCGGCGGCTGCATTTCCGTTGGAGGCGGAAATGTTGTAGGCCCGTGTGCTCAGATTTGGGTGGACGTTAAAGAATCACAGGTGGTCGAAATTTCCGGAGCTCTCCACTACGACGTCGCTCATAATCATATGGTAGTTTTCTGACGTTAAACCCCACATATCAATCAATCAACGAATCAATCAATCAATTATTCAATGTTAAGCTTTACGCGGCTTGTGTAAACTCAACACACGCCACGCCCTAAAAAAACAAACCCACGCTATAGCGCGTTGAAAACCCGAAAGCCCAGATCAGCCACAATGCGTGCGTCCCACTCGACGAAGGAGACCTTATGCGAAGCTGCAAACGACATGCGCTTAATATATGACCGCTTCGTGCTCGAACTTCCATTCGCTCACTTTCGTCCATGCTTTGGCGTATGGCGTACTTCCGCAGAGAAATAAAAATGAACACTCTCACTTCACTTATAGAGGCACCACTTTCAATCGCAGCGAGAAAGCCATGGATAACCACTCCAACTACGAGAAATTCTAGGCTTACATGTGCGTTCGCGAACCGAGACGCAATTCAGAGCAGCCGGGAAGTTGAAATTTCTTAGAAGTATAGAGTGCGCTGCTCGAGGTTATAGTATGCTGTGCAGTCGAGTTGGCGTTTTTCCTTTTTTATTCCAGAGCCCTTTTTTAGTTGTTCGCTCGAAAGAAATGAAGCTGAACTTTTATTCAGCGGAGCGTTATTTATAAACCCGCGTGACAGGCGCAACGTATTATTGTGTTTGCCCGCATCCGTTTTAACATGCCCGCTTTCTAGAGGGCAGCATAACACTCCGCTCGTTGATGCAACAGGGCTTCGCCTTGTGTGTATATATGGAAACGTTTGAATCTGTGTTTCCGTCGAATACACGCTGTTTGGATCTCAGGTATAAACAAAAACGAAATGGCACGGCGCATCTAGGCATCTGTTTCCGAAATAAACTGTTCTACGCTCTGAGAATACCCCAATAAAAAGCGGAAAGAATGAGATTGCTGAGCCACAACGTATCGCTTGGTATTGCCCCATCCTTCTTTGCCGCCCTTATGAATTTCACAGAAAATGCATCGCACGGCCGTTAAATATACAGTGAGTGAGTGAGTGAAAGAGTGAGGGAAAGAGTGAGTGAGTTACTAGTGGGAACTTTGACACCCGTTTGTCACACGTGTATAAATGAAGCCACGCAAATGTCTGCAACTTACCTCGCCACTACGATAGGCTTTAATTCAGATTATATTGATTACAGCTTGTTCGAGTTCTGACTTTTTTTTTTTTTTTGAACACCACGGTTGGTATTCTGCACCTGTTCAGTTTCTATCAATAAGTACTTAGAATCTATTTTTACGTAACAACATTGAGAGCCAATTCTTGCAAGCTATAACTGTGAAATATGGAAACTTAGATCACATAGACGCCAGGGTATTATGTTTATCGTCACTCTTCTGAACAACTGTAGGCAAATATTGTGCTTGCGCATTCGTGTCGTTAGCGCTATACAGCATTATCGGCGTCTCTAACGCCTTTATTTAGTTTATTCTCATGACACTAAGCAAGTCTACAAGGTACTTTGTTTCAATTAACTGCCAATGCAAAATCAAGCGCTTAAATTTAGCTATGGAATAACTGTAAACAAAAATATTGAAGCAGCTACGGGACTTCGATGCCTAATTTGGGAACTCGCATATCGCGCCGCCTCTCTTGAGCTACATCTTACAGAAAAGTCGAGTGGGATTCTAACATATACCAAAGGCGGTCATTAGCAGCGACAGAACAGAAATAAACGAAACAAGGATGAAGCGGAAGCATACGTGTATAAAGAACGCCGCAAGTGAGAGTAAAGAGTCGGCGATGTTAATCACCCTGCTTCCTCCTTTCCGATCTCGAGACATCCCTCCGAAGAGAAAACTTCCGAAGGCACTTATTAAGGACGTCTAAGACGTCGTTCAGAAATGGCTTTCGGCCCCCGTCACCCGAGCACTACCTCGCTAAGAAAAGCCCGACGCCGAGGGGTTAATTTGCGCCGACAAAAGCTCGTGTGTACGCGTTTACATGTATTGTTCTTCTTTCCGCGAAGGTATAACACTTTCCAGACGACGGGCCTCCACAAGTGTTGTAAGGTTGTCGCAGAGTTCCTGATGAAGCCTTCGCTTCGGCTCTGTCACTTCCTTGCCTTCTTTTTTATGCCCGTTCTATTCAAGCGGTGAAGCACTCTGTTCTATAGATAAATGTGCGGTCCATTGTCTGTTCTGCGAGCCTGTCATGAGAAATTGAGTGACCCGTCCCGCCACAAGAAGGTGTCGACGAGCAGGCAGGCAGGCTGGGAAAAAGTCAAAAGAACCTGCCTTTATTGAAGAGACTGCTAGCGAGGCGGCAACTTGCTTGACAAGAAAAAAAAAAGCTAAGAGTGAGTAGTATTGTCTGCAATGGTGTACATCTCGTTGGCTACTGTTCGCTAGACAGGGGGGGAGGGGGGAGGCAGTTGAAGAGCAAAACAAGCCTGAGCAGGCTTAAACGCCTCATTAAGTGCATTACGTCATTCAGCGCCCATCTCTTTCTGCGGCTCTGGGTCATGCTGCGTAAATGGTGCCTTCTCTTGCAGTCTTGTGCGCTCTACAACTTTCGCAGCTACAGTCACATGACAAAGATATCTGGAGACAGGTTTAGAAGAGAAATTGTAGTGTTTACAGAGTATGACACTGTGTCCAATGCACTTGAGCCGCGTGTGTGCATGGGCCCGTGTGGTATCACTTAGTACAACGCTTCTGTTATCGCCAATAAGAGAGACAGTGTGATAGGGATGCAGAAAGCACCAAGCTGATACGTTAACTAATGACATGCCTGGTTTGGTAGCAAATAACTAGACGGGAGAGGGGCGGGGGTAGGTTACATAAACGTGACAGAAAAGCTACTGGTGAATTTATTGCCGGATACAGGCAATACTCCCTCTTAGATCAGGAACCGCCATGGGTTCTTCAGTGTTGGTGAACATCTTAGCTGGTGTGCTGAATATTTAGTTCTTTGTTTGTTTTTTCTTAGTACAACGAAGCGTGGTACAGCATGTACCGGTAATAGTATGCCAGCTTGACCCATGTACACCAATATGGAACACTCTTGGCTGCACCAAAGTGGCTTGAAAGGTGAGAACGTTAGAAAAAGTGCGCTCCGCCACATCTTGCTGTATTTATTAACAATTTATTTATTTGTTTGTTTGTTGGTTTGTTTATTTGTTTGTTTGTTTGTTTGTTTGTTTGTTTGTTTGTTTGTTTCTTTGTACTGCTGTCTTATTACGATATATTGAAGGGGTGGGTACGCAAGTTGCTTGTAAATTAGGGATTACATGAAACAAATTAGAATACAGATGAACTCTAAGCTGCGTGATATAACAAGCGCATAAAAAGGACAAGTTATAAAAGCGCTCAATACGAAATTATATCGCATCGAATATCACTTGTTAGATGCATGGTTGAAAAAGGCGCAAATGTGCAAAAAGCACGTGGCACATTTAGAATTCATGAGTTAAATGTTGATGTATAACTTCTGCGAATTGTGCGGAAGGTACCTGGCGAAGTGCGTCGTCAAGATTATTCCAGAATTCGACTGTTGATGGGGAAAAAAAACATGAGTATATAAAACTGTTCAAACGTGGGCGGAGCGAGACACGATTAAGATGGTGATAGCTTTGAATTGCTCGTGCGAGACTTGTTCGGAAATTAAAGAATGTTTCTGCAATTAGACACTCGGTTACTGTGGGCAGCACACACTGACGACGCAGTGCATGCAGCGATATACTTTGCAGAAATAAAGATACAAGCTCAAAGGGCCATTAAAAGCTAGAAGAAAATTATGCCTTTTTATTATTATTATTATTATTATTATTATTATTATTATTATTATTATTATTATTATTATTATTATTATTATTATTATTATTATTGGTAAGAAAAATTAGCTGGGTCAACTTGCTGCAACACAGATGATGCAAGAGACGTACAAGCTGGCCCCGCCGCGCTGGTCTAGTGGTACTCGTCTGCTGACCCGCAGGTAGCGGGATCGAATCCCGGCTGCAGCGGCTGCATTTTCGATGGAGGCGGAAATGTTTTAGGCCCGTGTGCTCAGATTTGGGTGTACATTCAAAAACCACAGGTGGTCAAAATTTCCGGGGTCCTCCACTATGGTGTCTCTCATTGTCATATGGTGGTTTTGTGACGTTAAACCCTACATATCAATCAAACCGATCACACATACGAGCTGAAAGTGCGGCCAAGATCGCCGATTCACGCACGTGTAATGCTGCAGTCCACGTATGACAAGTGCGAATTATTCAACGTCTGAAAGAAAGGCGCACCTTGGAAAAAGCTTAAGGTCTGCTAGCACAAACCCTCAAACGTTACAATATTATGTTCAGATCGTGCAGCTGTCAGTGATTCGCGCTACGAATTCTTATCTATTATTCTATAAGGATCTCGATAAAAAAGGTAGAGAAGGACATTCGAGCTTCATTGAAGGGGCAGCCATCTTCCAGTTTGCTCACGACCCATCACGGTTATCATGACTGCTGACCCGAGCTTTGCGGCAGCGAATCCCAGCCGCGGCGCCTGCATTTCGATGGAGGAGGCCCGTGGGGTTCGATTTGCGAGCACGTTTTCTGAAACCTTCCAACTGTCTGCGCCATCTGTCGGCGTCTGTCGTAATCATATCCGAGTTCTGGAACGTAAAACCCCGACAGTTATTATAGCTGAGCTATTCACTGCCATGTTTAGATGATTGTGCTATACTACAACCAGATGCAAGGATAGCAGGAGAACATAGAGAGGACTTTTTTTTTGTCAGGGTGCGACAAAAGTATCGCCAAGTATTTCGTTTCGTTGCAGAGTGCGAGTGCACATATTTCGTATTTATTATTGAACAACGCACGGGCATTACTCCTCTTGTACCATGAAGGTCCGTGGGTGACGATGTACGTAAATGTTCTGCTTAGTTCTTTAGCAGATAGAATGACTTATAAATTTTAGGATCTTTTGTGCCAAGTATTCCAAATCTCCTCATCCGAGGGACGGCACTATAATTAAGGCGAGGACATGACTTCTTCACTACTAGAACAAATCAATAAGAATAACTAAAAGAGCCCTCATCCACTAGAGTGCCCTAGGTGGCCTTATTAAGCGCAGGGTGCTGATTCCAGGATAACAGTCTAAAGAATTGTCATTTTGTGCATTTGCCAACGAGCATACAAATAAAAAAGTAGAGGCACTTTCACTAGCTGCAGCAAGTGGCAAACACATGTGCCTGTACTCTCGGCGAAAATATCATTCAAGAGCACTAATCTTATATTCAATAATCTTGCGTGGCGTGAAAAAATAAATAAACCAAGTTGTTCGTTCACGCTCTCGGTCCTGCGAAATCCCTTGGCTAGCGTCCATGGAAAAGTACTGGGAAGGACGGAAAGATGACGAAAATTTTCAAAGTTTGTTCTTCTTATTTTATGTAGTTTAAGGATTATAAACTTCTGAGATCGTCTTCTTTAGAGGGAATGTAATCTGAAGAGGTTGCTCAGCTGTGCTCAGTGTACCTGATGTCGGCGTGATTTGTCACTTTCTTTTAATGACTTACTTATTTATGCCACTAATGAAGCTCACGAGATTTTGTCGTCTGCACCGTCAGCCGCATACCTCTTCTTTTAGTTTTAGTTCTTATACGGATGAAGAGCACGTGCTAGCGCTCAAGTTCGTCCGTGTTAGTCGCGTATGAATATAACAAAAATTGAAATATTCTTTCATGAACGTGTAAGCACGTTCATAAAAGAATGTGTTTGTGCTTCTTTCATTCTTCGAGGTTGTTGACCTCTCAAGGCGGTGAAATGAACGAAGTTGAGTAAATGATTTCTTCGCGGAAGTCGACTAATATTAACGTTCCTCGCTTCTCCTCGTTTCACGTAAGTCGGGAAAACGCTTTCCCGCATAAAATGTACGGTGAAGTTTCCCACGAAATAAAATGTTCGTCGCAGTTCTTTTCTGCCTGGGACCGCCAGAAGTGCTACCCACGAACGCCGCAATTGTGCGTCTGCACGCGATTTCTTTCTTCGCTGACGAGCGCACTGCCACTTTACAAATCCTTTGTTATCTGGTGCAAATGTAAAGCGGTAAATTTACCATACGTATCCTCAAGTCTGAACTTCATCTCAGACCTGGTAGCCTTGCGCAGCTGCATCTTAACATCACTCAAAAAGCTATAAACTTGAATCTGCTAGTGCGCCCGGTACACAATACCAGTATGGTGCATTGATGGCGGAGTTCCGGTATTGCTTTAGCTCGAGGGCGCGGGATCTGTAATACTGCTGACGGCTCGACGGGTGTCAAAGTCCAAAGAACATCTGTGTACTTGGATTTCATCATCATCATCATCATCAATCATCATAAGCAGCAGCAGCTTGTCTACGCTCACTTGAAAGCAAAGGCCTCTTCCATGCTCCACCAATCAACCTGGTCCTGTGCTAGCTTGTTGCTGCCCACGTCTCAGCGAATTCGTCACAGCGAATTCACGTCACAGCGAATTCACGTCACAGCGAATTTAGGCCACACTGGAGCTTAATGAAGCCGAAACAGCGAAGATTAGTCAAGTTTGCGTACTACCCGTCATTTCACGCTATGGTGGAGGCACCGTACGTTGCAGCTCCCGTAAGACACTAGCACCTGAGTTCCGTCTATAGTGTACTTAAACCCGCAAACTTCTCGATCTCATCTAACCGTTTAAGTTCCGTCTTCCCCTCGTGCGTTTGCCTTCTCTTGGAATCCATCGGTTACACTTAATGATCAGCGGTTATCTTGCGTGCGGACTAATTGCCTTACCCCTGTACGTAGATTTGGGGGCATGTTTATATAAATCACTTATCGAAAGAAATCCGGAATTTTTCACAATAAAGTGCCTCATAGTGATGACGTGGGTTCGAACCGTAAAAGTCTAGCGATTACCGAGTGCTGGCATGAGAAAAAAAAGATATATCCTTGTCCTCGGTAGTGATTGGTTCGTATATATGGATACACATATGTATCCGTATATACGCGCCATATATGTTTTAGGACACTCTATAGAGGTTCCTAAGGTAAACTATAGGAGATACCCTGACGATCCGATCGTTTAGCCAGCATGGGAACAATGGGTAGTACACATATTTCTCTAAAGTCTTCGAGCTTAGGGCTTGAAACACACTTGTGGCGGTGTTTATTGTTGTGTTTTGGTTTTTGGAAGAGTATCTTGAAGGGCTAGGTAATGCATGATAATGAGAGGAACAGCGAATTTTTTCTCGGTCCTTTTTATGCGCTGTCCCCTTCTGTATCAGTCTCGGTTTGTTTTGTTTTGAATAAAAGAAGGGATCGTGGTGAACTTCGTGAACCGATTTGAAACGGTGTGCCTATTATGGTCAAGGCTGTGAAGCGTTACAGCTGGACCTTTGCTCAACTTCGTCCTGCGGCACAGCGAATTCAGGCCACATGGAGCTTATTGAAGCCGGAACAGCGAACGTTAGTCAAGTTTGCGCACTACCCGTCTTTCCGCTATGGCGGAGGCACCATGCGTTGCAGCTCCCGTAGACGCCAGAGTCCCGTCTGTAGTGTACTTATAAGCAGCTCTATGCACGAAGAGACAGGGTGGCAACGTTGCCATCGCAACGCCGTTAGCTTTACCCTCACAAAGAGTATAAGGATTATGTTTATATATCCTTTAAAAGCGACGCCGTTAAAGAAACTTGGGCTTTTTCTCACTAATCTTCGTGATGCAGAGAACCTAATTTGAAGAGAAAAATTGGGAATAATGGCATAGCACTTTAGATACAATAGCCTGAGACGTTCTCAGCATCGCAGGCCTTAAACGCAAATACTCGCTTCCTCAGGATGTGAATATTTCATGATAAATCTCATGTGTATAGCACAAACTGCGTTGTACGTACCTCTTTGTCTTTCGCACACTATGCGCACTTTTTACTTCAGGGCTTCCTGTCGTCATCTTGTACTTCCATCATCTTTGTCCTCGATACATCGTCTAAACTCCTTTCATACTCTCTTATCCCTTGTCTTTGTACTTACCGTATGCAAGTTTAACGCAGGAATTGACTTTGCTGGTCGATTAAAGAACTAACGAACTTTCAAAATAAATAGAAAAAATTGGCAGACCCTACGAACCGTGGGAATCCATGATATGCGAAGCACGAATGAGGAAGGTTGATATGCCACTTTCAAATCACCACAACGTTACGAGGTGGAGGTAAATTATGCCGTACACGACTTCCCTGTCATGATTATCATGTTTCAATGTGTCGTTTTCCTTCGTCATCTATTCACGTCACGTGATGCCAAATTTAGTATGTGTGAAGCTAACGAAACGGCCACGAGCACGCTATATGAGCGTGGTATGTTGTCATATCATGTTTGCACCAGTCATATATTTTGTCATTCATTGACAGCGCGTAACACCAAAATCGGTTTATGTGGAGCAAGCAAAACGGTCGCGAGCGCATCATGAAGGGCCCAAAATACTCCTATGTATCGTTTATGCGCGTGCACGCTGGGCACAGCGACGAAACGTTAGCAAAACGCGAGCACTCTATAGTCTAACGTCAGACGCGATCAGCGCAACCGGCGCGAAATGCGACATGCTGCATTTCGCGCTGATGCCATAGAGTAGCATTACTCTATGCCGATGCTTCACGCAGACAACACTGCTCTCCACCTTTCGGAACGGAGAGACGCTGGACGCGCTGAAACGGGCATACGTGAAAGTAACGCAGTGCGGCGCACGCCTGCGAGTATATGGCAGGACCGGTGCCTGGCGTTGCAACGCCGGCGTGATGCAACGAAATGAACGTCGGCGATCACGCGCACCGCGTCAAGTCAAAATGTATTGGCGCCTTGACTGTGGCATGTAGTCGTGTTCTCACATGACACGCATCTCATGATTATCATGTTTGCACCATCCACATACCTTCGTCATCCACTGGCGTCACGTAATGCCAAATTTGGCATATGGGAAGCTAGCGAAACGGCCGCGAGCGCATCATGAGCGTGGCATGTAGTTGTGTTGTTACATGACACGCATGTCATGATTTTAATGTTAGGGTCTGTCGCTTGTGTTCGCCATGCAATCATGCCATACAATACCAGTTTTGCAACATGCCAAGTGAACGAAACCACCGCAAGAGGACTATGAAATGTAAACCGACATTCATGACATACATTTCATGATTTTCATGTTATGACTAGACAAATATGTTCTTCCTACAGTCATGTTATGCCATACCAAGTTTGGTATTGATACCATTATCGAAATGGTTGGGAGAGCTAAACGTCGTAGCCGGCTAAATAGATAGATAGATACGCTCCAAGTCACCAAATTTCCCTAAGAAATGCGTCGCATTTAATAACGAAACGACACAACGAACTTTCATTTGTATAATACATGTACTTATTATACGCAGTATAATGTGACACTTATCATATGTGTGTACAGAAGTAAATGAAGTGTCGCCTAATATGTACATACGAGCGAATACACCTTCATAAGGACCAGACGTGTACTCTGCTGTTTCGTGCTCGTTGGACTGAATTTTAACGAGAAACATTATCAGAGACTTCATTCGCTGACTTTTGAACACTTTCTTATCATTTTGTTTGTGGTATGTGCGTATACGTGTGTCTTTGTGTATCTGTGCCCGATTGTTCTTTTTTCCATGCACTGCTTTGTATGTGTTACTTTAAGATACATGTTCAAGCTTCACTCAAGCGCTAAGGAGTAGTCGGCGCCGTCATTGTTGATTGATATGTGGGGTTTAACGTCCCAAAACCACTATATGATTATGAGAGACGCCGTAGTGGAGGGCTCCGGAAATTTAGACCACCTGGGGTTCTTTAACGTGCACCCAAATCTGAGCACACGGGCCTACAACATTTCCGCCTCCATCGGAAATGCAGCCGCCGCAGCCGGGATTTGAACCCGCGCCCTGCGGGTCAGCAGCCGAGTACCTTAGCCACTAGACCACCGCGGCGGGGCAGGCGCCGTCATTGTGCGCCAACATCTCCTTATATATCAATTCAATTAAAAAAAAACTTTGCTGGCCCGTATTCATTTCTTTTTTCCCGCTCCAATGGTTACCACACGAACGAGCTTTAGGAGACCGTTTGTCGGCTCGATCCTCTTCAAGCAAGCATTTTATTGATTTACTTGTTTCTTGTTGTTGTTGTTCGCTTACTTAATGTGGTTAGCCGAGCCACTTAATATATAATACTAACATTTGGTGCACGAAAGCAAAGATAGTACCTGTTCTTTATCGCTACTATTCCTGTATCGCCTTGTTCGTGAAGTAATGATGTAAAATACTCATGACGGTCAACGCAAAACACACACACACACGCACACACACACACACACGCACACACACACACACGCACACACACACACACACACACACACACACACAAACACATGTTCCAGCTTACCCAATTTGCTATTTTACTTCAGTTCATCACTAGTTCTAAGGTGGTACTACCTTGTTTTTTTGTGTGTTCTTTTTGCGCTGACTGTCATGAGTCTTCTTCCTGTATAATTTTTTTTATTTTTCGCTATTCCTCTTCACCTCTGGCAAAGCATACAATACGCATTTTAGTCATATGTCTTGCCAACTATATGACACTAACACGGTAGACTTGAAGGCAAAAGACTAAAATCATATCGAATCATGTAATGCCTGCAAACTTGTTCAAAGTAATCTGTTAGGGTAAGTGAGCAAGCATTCAGTGACACGAGACGTAGTTGACACGGCAGCAAACGATATTAAAAGGCCAGACTTCAAGCTTGTCCTCTTTCTCCGCTCTATAGAAACTAAAGTACAGCAACGGCCACAGCGTGCCTCCAACTTCGCAAAAAAAAAAAAAAGCATCAGTCTTTCTTTCCTATTTTTTTATATAATTAAACCCCATGGACGCAAATAACTTCTAGGCGCGTGTTTACGACTAACTTCTCCACGAGGAGCTGAGCTTCAAGATGCAAATATTTGCGCTTGGGAGAACCTCTTTTTTTATCTTTCGTAAAGTCGTGCCTAACTGCTTTAGGGGGTCGCGTAACGGATTGCGTTACGAGACACACACCATACACTCGAGGCATGCTATCAACGCGTTTTCATCACGTTATCGTCAGTGATGATGGTACTGTACAGTTCTACAAAAAATAATAAAAAATCTAGGTTATAAACATCGTCGAAAACTGGAGGCAATGCCTGAAGTGCAATCGCGGCCAAGAAAAACAGTTACCGAACATGTTTTGGAGCTGCGTTATGTTACGTCAAAGGTTTCAAACAACCGGGGTAACAGGAACGGGCCATAAACAGAAAGTTGTTGAAGAAGGGACAGCGAGGAAATGCGTGGATTTTCGAGGCTCACCCACATGCACGTTCGCCCTGTACTTCAATCGCGTAGTGCTCCCGAGAACGAAGTATTGGAAGAAAAAGTTTACTTCACTGATGACGCTTGGTATTTCTGCCTCGCAACATCACCCTTTCGAATTTCTGAGATAAGAAAATCAAGAGAGAACCTGAATCTGGTCTCGTTTCCTGATGCACTTCATTCCCCAAAGGCCGTGAAGTCAAGCTTGTGCTTAACCCTAAAATAAATGGTGGTATAGATGAAGGTATACATGTAAAATATTGGTGTAAACACAAACGCTTCACTATAGGCTTGTTTATCGTGCCATTTTGCAGAAGAAGGGAGCTTTTTTAGAAAAAAAAAACTGGCAGCCAGTTTGCGGGTATTTAAATAGTTTCATCTCATTTCATTTCATTTATTGCATCCTTAAAGGTCCGAGGGCATAGTCCGAGGGCAAAAAACTGGCGCCGGTTTGCGGGTATTTAAATAGATTCATTTCATTTCATTTCATTTATTACATCTTAAAGGTCCGAGGCATTACATAAAGGGGAGGGGGCAACAAATACGCTGTAGGGGTGTACAAATCAATGTGATCAACTTATCATAAACAATACAGTTCTGAATACGCATATGGAAGTTTGGTCCAGAATGACAACGAAAACTAATCAAACAATGAACAGAAGAAACTTTTGACTGGGAAAACGAACACAAACAATATGACAAAAAAAAAGTTGTACATACAGTGCGCTGGTGCGATATATCTACAGCCATAGGTTATTGGGTGAAATCAAAGTGGGATTCCAATTTTGCGCGGAATGTTGTGCGGTAAGGTGTGGCAAATATGGAGTCGGGGAGGCCATTCCAAAGGGTAGTTGCTTAGGGGAAAAAGGAGTCGTTCAGTTGCAGATGTACGGCCGTTGATTGGTGCAATGGGAATAGAATGGTTGATGCGAGAAGAAGTTCTGCTAGGAGGCTGTAAAAGTTCGTGTCTTGATTTCGGGCGGAAAAAGAAACTCTGCAGGAGGCATAGGCGTGAGATCAGGCGGCGTGACGCGAGAGATGATAGTTGGATTGATTGTTTTAGGGCAGTGACGCTGATTTCTCTGAAGAACTGTGAGGTTACAAAGTGGGCAGCGCGGTTTTGGACTGATTCTAGTTCGTTAGCGAGATATGTCCTGGGATGGAGTAATAGGATACTGGCAAATATATATACAGGGTGAAGCGTAAAAACACTATAAATATGAGCATGTGCGTATTTGTGATCTAAAAAAGACATCTTGCATACTAATATGAAGTCGCGTGTGGCTTGTAAGATGAAGGACTATTTAAGTCGTTGGAGCTAGTAGTAAAACACGAAACATGGTAGCCCGATTCCAGTGGCACATCAATTCCAAACTTAGTCGTTTGATTCATTCTGGAAGTTTCAACAACCATTGGTGAAGAATTTGTCCGGCTTATTATTATGGGAATTAATCTCTGGTATACCGTGCAAGCGACTCTTCCGACCGATAAAGAGATAATCGATCAGAAGCCGGCGTGTTGAAACTCAATAGATACTATAGTGCTGGTGTATACAAAATTGTTGGGGAAGCGTTCTTTCGCAAGGTTTTCTTAAAAGGGCAAAAGAAAGCACTGGCTTCTATAATGCTACGTCGATGTCTACATGAAAGTTCTAAAAATGTCAACATTGAAGTGTTCAATTCCTTTTCTTTTATTTTCCATCTCTCCACAGTGCTCCACATATAGCTGTGATGTAATTATTTTGTAACGCTTTACCTACTGCACCTGGCATGATGGAAGTAATAAAAGAATTTATTCATTCCTTTAACGTCGCGCCAATAAATGACAAGGTTTATAATTCGCTAATTAAAAGCATTCGTAAGCATTCGAAGTATTGATATTATGGAGAATTTCAAATTTCTGGATGTCATTTTTTCGGCAAACATGTCACGGGACAAGCATGTCAATTATCTCCTACGATAAATAAGCAGAATAACTAGTGTAGGTCATTTACGCTACGTTCTTCCCGCACGATTTGAAATTTTGCTGTGTAGTTTACTGTAAAATTTCTGAAGTACTATCTCGTTCACACTGAAAAAAAAGTGCTAGTACGAAACATGGTGAAGCATATGTGTGCATATGCATATATATATATATATATATATATATATATATATATATATATATATATATATATATATATATATATATATATATATATATATATATATATATATATATATATATATTGTTACGTTTAGAAATGTGTTTGCTCCGCTGTGGCGTACCGGTAGACATGAAGGTGTCGTGCACCGCAGGTTTATCTCTCTAGCCGAATGTCCTCTTCTCTAATCTGCCTGTTCCCTGCTACCCAGAAGCTCATACCCAAATCACATATGGAGTAACAATATATCAGTGTTTTGGATGCGTCAAACTGTTTGAGGATATCTTTGGCTCTACAATTCCTAAATCTGTGGCTGTGATTAAATAGGTCGGCAAATATAACAATCTTAATTTAATTACGAATGCCGCGGACAAATTTGTATGCTTCCTATACAAACGGCAAATGTGCCAAAGAGTGAACTCCACAAATTCGCAGAACCCCAGGTTTGAAATGTGATACGCCGAGCAAGTGTGGTAATGGTGTCCACTGTTACTAAATAATTTAACAAAAGCAAGTCGGGATGGTAGTATTCTTTCGCTGCCTATATATAGAATTTGGTTGTCATGAATCTTCTAAATGTCATAGGCATTGACTTTTTATCTGCACATTGAACGCAGCAGAATTGACCTCATCCGAAGGGCCAATGTTTGGACCGATATTACTTCGCAGTAACGTTTTCTATGTACTAACGCCTCTGCGTGTCCGTGACATTTGCGACAGATGGTTCGAAGCAGATTTAAACGGTATATCGGCGTCTGCTTACAATATAGTGCCATTCGCGCCGTAGCCATTTCACAAAGGCCACGGCGTCCGCCATTGATGCAGTTTTTTTTTTTCGTCTCCGTTACTAGTCAGCGACTTTTCCTATACCGACAATAGTTCCTTTGTGTCCGTGACATTCGTGACATGAAATCCCGATGACCTGAAATTCTTTACAGCTTGCCAGTTGCAGCACAATGACATTGATTGCACAGCCATTTCACAAGGCTCCCAGCTTTCGCGACTGATCGAGTTTTTGTTTTGTTTTTGTTTTGTGTGGCTTGCCGAAAGCAACCCGAGTGCATGCACGTTGTGCAAGCATCGCTAAATTCGATTGAACCAGGTTTATCATCGATAAATTCGGCCGTTTAGCAGTGTTTCAGTTATGCTATTTTAAGCATTTGTGAGTGTGACGTTTATCGTAAAAAATCGTGTCTTTCACCTCTGAGGGGCTTTGTATGCTTTGGCTATAAACACCCTGGCCTGTTTAGTTCGAAGTAGACCATGAATTGGGTTCTGCCTTGCCCCGCCGTGGTGGTCTTGTGGCTAAGGTACTCGGCTACTGACCCGCAGGTCGCGGGATCGAATCTCGGCTGCGGCGGCTGCATTTCCGATGGAGGAGGAAATATTGTAGGCCCGTGTGGGTGCACGTTAAAGAACCCGAGGTAGTAGAAATTTCCGGAGCACTCCACTACGGCGTCTTCCATAATTATATGGTGGTTTTGGGACGTTAAACCCCACATATCAATCAATCAAACAAACACTCTCCATTTTTGTTTATCGTAAAATTGTGTCTTCACCTCTGAGGGGCTTTATGCTTTGGCTGTAAACGCCCTGTCCTGTTTAGTTCGAAGTAGACCATGAATTGGTTTCTGCCCGCATTTGTGACAACTTTCCGTCGTTGTGAGCTACGCTTATCGTTTCTTGATACACGCGTATCTAATGTACCGCTATAGATAAGTGTCTTATACGCAATACGTTGCCTGTCCAGCTCCAGAAACCCGCCGCGGTGGTCTTATGGCTCGACTGTGGACCTGAAGGCCGCGGAATCGAATCCCAGCCGTGGCGGCCACATTCTCGATAGAGGCGAAAAGGTTTGAGGCCTGTAGGCACACGTTAAATAACCCCAGGCGGGCGAAATCCGAAGCTCTTCACTTAGGCATCGATCCTCCTAATCATATCATGGTTCCAGGGCGCTAAACCCCGACAATTAATATTAGCTCCTGGATTTCGCTTAACCATGTTTGTTCTCCAATCGACTTCGCCGCGCGCCTGTTTCTTAACATCACTCCGACCATACTGCTTTTCATCACACGCTGCGTAGATCTTAATTTCATACCGCTTTCATTCTATCCGAAGTTCTGACGGTTCCGTTACCACACTGGGAAGAGGCGAAAAGGAAAATATTTGCCCGTGCAGTTTCGGGCGCTGGTGCTTTAGTCAACACGTTCGGATCGGTCATAGTCTATACGTGATGCGTACGACGTCGGTGCCAGTGCTTTGATAGACGCTTTCCTCTTGAGAATATCCTCTATTGCCCTTCGCCGCCACTGTTTCTCGGAATGGTAATTCGCTTTTCAGCTGTACGACGGTTGTTGGTATTCTGTTCTCGTTGAACGAACGATGAGGGTCGTTCTTTCTATCTCACTTCATTGAAATCGGGCTATGCGCTTATTATACGGCCGTCATAGTGACGTTCGCTCATACTTTGTATGGATTGCGCGTGTACATTTTCGTTTCGCTTTTTTTAACTGAAAGTTCTGAATAAAGAAAACATTCGCATTTTCTACCTTTTAAATCCATTATTTTTCTCACCATACGCTGTTTCCTGAGCTGTGGGCGTCATTATTTCATTTTATTTACTTTTGTCTGCGACACGTCACTGGCTTAAAACAATGCTTGGTATGCATATCAGTAACTCTTATATGGATAGCGTGGCTGTCGTATAGTTAACCAACAGAGCGTTTTACTTTTTCTTGCTGAAGCTTGGTGAATGGAATGTCATTACACTGTGCGTAAAGAAATCGATTCTTTACTGGAAGCCGATTAAAAAAAGATAAAAAGAAAAACCCAATGAAGCGATCTCTGTTCCTTTCAACAGAAGTTATTTTGTTTGCGTCTGTTCTGCCAGAAAAGTCTTGGGCACTCATAACAGTAAAACGGCGAAATTGTCGCAATATTTTTTTTTATATTCGAAGAGGATTTTCGAGACATCTCTTCGCTTGCGTAAAAGCGAGAAATAAAGAATGATTGTTTGGTTACTTTTTATCTATTCGTCTGAAAATTTTAATCATCATACCCAGGCGCTGACACCCATATGCATAATTATTCATAACAATAAAGATAAGTGGTTGGGTTGGGCTGGGACAAGTGTGCTTGCAGTAGTTACGCAATGAGTGTTTTGAAAAGGCTCTTAAATGTCGCTTTTCTAGCTTTCGCTGTGACTGTGCTGCGCCTACTATGCAAGCCTGGCGTTTTTTTTTATTATTATTACAATAAATATAAGTGGTTTGGTTGCTGTCACTATACTTTCCGGAGACGGTTCATATTTTCATTTGCTCTTAAAACCCAAGTTGAGAAACATCAGATCAAGTCAAGTTTGGTAATCTCAAGTTCGAAAGTTCTTCTTCCAAAAAAATCCAAAAATGTCTGCAGCACAGCATCAGAATTGATTGATTGATTGATTGAGTAATTGATTTATTTATTTAATAATTGATTGATTGATTGATTGATTGATCGATTGAGCGAGTGAGCATGAGCGAGTGGATAAATCAGCCAATCGAGCAATATTTAATTCGTGTTTATTGAAACATGCCATGTTTATAAACAAAACATTTCTGCAAATAATGGTGAATGCTTTTGCGTACTTACTCGGTTAGTAATATATAAAAATAATAGAGACCAAGAAGACCACTTCTGATAGCTAATTACTGGGCGAGTTATTGAGCAAGTATATGAATTTATTTCATGTTACAGATCGTCACGTTCGCGAAAAAAATAGAAGTCACCGTGCCAGTATAAGCTTTATAACATTTTTGAACAATTTAAAATCTCAAATTGACGTCCGTTGCCGCCTCCAGTTCTGACGGCTCCAAAACACGACTCTATTAGTTACCCTGCAACAGGAACGCGATATTTTAGAAAAAAAAAAGTAGAAAGTTCGCTTTTGACGTTGCACCGTGGTAGTAATTGTTGCGCGCATGATTGTGACCAGTAGGGAACAGTCCGGTCACCTTCAGAAGGGCACTAGTGTTGCGCATAGGGATGGTTCCGAGACCGTCTTTACGGCAATAGCTTTTTCGGTTCAGCTGATGTAGAGCTGTGCGGAGGTCGTCTTTCGATATCGAAAGAAGGCCGTTCAAGCACGAAGGTAGTCGATATTCTCCTAGTCATGACACTCGGCACCGCCAACCATGCATTTTGGTCATAAACGTATTCACGTCAATGAGCGTAACATGCAGGTGTAGACGACACAGTGCTGCATCGCCACACCGTGAATAGCCGTAGAGCACACAATCGGTCTTCATCTCTTTCTCTTTTCATTTCTCTCTCTCTTCATCACCTGTCTTTCTTTCTCTCTCTCTACCCGTCTTTGGAACTTAGGCTGCTACTTGGAACATCGTCAAAGGTAAGGCCATCGCATTTGACGCCGGAAACTAGGTCTGGTGTACTGCCGACACTCCCTCGTCACTCGGGCCAGGTGGTCGAAATTTCCGGAGCCCTCCACTACGGCGTCTCTCATAATCATATGTTGGTTTTGGGACGTTAAACCCCACAAATCAATCAAATCAATCGTCACTCGGGCGTCTCTTCAGGCATCGACAATCCGCGCACGTGCCAACAGTTTCTCGTCGAAGCACGGTCGTTTTGCATAAAACGGCCCCGACGTGATTTTGTTGCGTCGCGTAGGCCGAAGACAGAATCGCGTAACGACGCTGTGCGGAGTATATCTCTAATATGGAATAGGGTGCGGTGCGCTCATTGAGCGTTCCCTCGGCGTTTAATGGACCAGGTCGCTTTCTCTGTGACCCTCTCTACTATGCGTAATTGACTATTCGAAAGGCGTCGCTGGGTGTCTCACTCTTCTGTTCATTTTTTTTTGTGTGCTGGTGGTTTCTGGCCTTCCTGCTCTAAATTCTTCCTTAAGAATGATGCAATAGTGCTGAAATAGCTGTACGCTTTGAGAAAACGATCTCTTTGACTCTTCAATGAATGAATTTGTATACGCCCATCCATCTACTTTTTCAGTTCCACATACGCAACTGTCATATGCATGACTCTCTCTTAAAAGACACGTTAACCCTTTTTTGAGGAGTCATGCGTCCCACCACTCTTCAAAAGAAAGCTAACGTGTCTAAAGGTAGTTGTATACGCAGGAGTTTTACACATAACAAAAAAGGGACCAGTCTCTTCATTCAGTTTTGTTGTTGTTGTTGTTTTTTCATGGTGTTGTGTGTATTTGTCTTTGGAAATTATATCACTAGATGGCGTAAGTGGTTTTCGTATAGTTGACGGTTAAAGAGGGTAGATGGCGCTGTTATATTAATGTGCTACCTTCAAGTATCAGAGTACCGCATTTGTTTTCCAACGCCGCTAGCAACCATGCACTCCTGAGAAGCTTGTGCACATGCCGCACAGTCGAAAGCGGTTGCCGTCCACTTGTAGTCTATCAAGTGACCATCGTGTGCTTTTAGCTTGTTAGCTACGTACTGGTGTTTTTATTTGCGTTAAATTCATGCATTCCAGCATCGACAGCAAAGTATTTGCGTTGATTCGGCACCACTTTCGAAACACATACTGAAATAATCAATGCTATGTGCTTAGTGGGGGTGCTCCTTGAATCTTAAAGGAGCAATATTTTGTGTTTGTAAGTTGTTACTTATTATCCGCAGCCGTAGGACCACGTGACCATGCGGCTGCGGCGGTGCATGTCAATCGACACAGCGCTACGCCTCTGCGCTTTGCGTTGCCGAACAAACTAAAAAAGAATGCTTTTGAACTCCCGCGGTCCTGAAAGCAGGTGTTCCTTCTTTCTTCGCCGGTCGTTGACACAGCATTCACTTCGATTTCAATTCGATTCCAGTTTATCTTGAACATCAAGATACAGCGTACAGTGATATTGTGGGCAGCGGGCAAAGAGCCTCTAAAATGGGCTTGAAAGCGTCCACTGACCATAGCATTTGACAGATAGCAAGCAGCACATAGCAGACAGCATAATGCAGTAGAGCAGTGCAAGTAAAAAAACAATATACAAAAGTAAATTCAATATTGCAAATTTACATAATACAGTGTTTCTAGAAAAGTTAAAATGTAGTCATCATACAGGAATAAGGTCAATAAATCAAATACATATTACAGGCAAAGCTTCACTAAGCTTCACGAGCGAAATTCTGCCGCTAAAAACAATCTCTGAAAAAAAAAAGTGGAATAGCAACAGCAAATACATGAAAAATTGAAAGCCGATAAGACGCACATGTTACGAAACTTGTTTATTTGCAAGGCGTGGTGACCGTATGCACAAACTTTGTTCCCCATGAGTAGTTCTTGCCTAGCTTTCTGCAACGCGGAACAACCCACATTTCCCGAAATCTGGTGTCACGTCTATATACGTTAAAGGACAAGTAAGCGATGCTTCTAAGGGATTGGTATTATTTTCTTACTTCTGATTCATAACGTCTAATGAGATATGTTCGTATAGGTTCGGAAGTGAGACCAAATGCAACTCACGGAAAAGTGGTTCTGAATGACTAACGTGTGAAGCATTCTCAATGGCTCGAATGACTTTTTTTTAATTTGTGTAATGGGTCATTTCCTTATGTTACAAGCAGTTGTAGTACCCCATAATATGTAGTAGTAACTTAAAACTGAGAGAAATAAAGAGTTGTAAATGAGAAATTTCACAGTTCTGGGAAGTGGATAACGCACCTTACGCAATATACCAGCGACTCGAGCTAAGTTGGTCTCAAAGCGCGTCGACTGGCGATCGGCGATACGCTTCGTCGATCGGTGACATGCTTGAGCAAGTCACCTGCAAAAACAGAGTGTTGCTCTGGTCCAGTAAAGAGCATATACAGTAACTCTGAAAAAAAAAAAAATCACAGCATATCCATGGAGTGCATGATGATGAGTGCGGCGAAGCGTTCGTCCATCCGATGCGGGCTCAAGTGTGATCTATAGGAGCGAACGGACGGATGGACGGATGCACCGACAGACAGACAGACAGACAGACAGACAGACAGACAGACAGACAGACAGACCGAAAGAGACAGACAGACAGACAGACAGACAGACAGACAGACAGACAGACAGACAGACAGACAGACAGACAGACAGACAGACAGACAGACAGACAGACAGACAGACGGACGGACGGACGGACGGACGGACGGACGGACGGATGCTTCGCCCCACTCATCATCGTTCACTCCGTGGATATACTGTGCATTTTTATGTTGCCTGAAGGCATAATTTATGCAAATGTCTTATCGGCTTTATGAATGCTTGTTCCCTGTGTGTTGGACATTTATAAATATTTTAGAGATGTGAACCACTGGCAGGCAAGCTCAACCGACGGTGTCTTTAAATATATACGCAGATAGACAATTAGCAAGTTGAAGAATAGCGCGGTTTATACATTCTCGCTGAGGTGCCAGAAACGCAGCATTGTTCTGTTCTTACTCTGTTGATGATACCTGTTCTAATTACTTACATCTGATAATACAACGGCGTGCACGCTCCAATACGTATGTAGATGCTACGACGTTAAGTGGCGCGGAAGAATTCAGCCAGAAGCTATCGCCGCCATGATCGAACACGATCTTCTTCTTCTTTGCCTTTCACTGGCTGGCTGCGTTTATTATTTTCAACAACGTACTCATCTCTCTCACTCTATTCATTTTGACGTCGCTAAATGAATGGCGATTCCGAATGCATGACTCCCGAACTTCTCATTTAGATGTTCGATCTAAGACACGAGCTAATGCCAGTAACGTCGCGTTAAATGCAGCTATGCACACGCACGCAAAAAGCGTACGCCATTGCGCGCGTTTTGCCTGCGTGTGCTAGTTGGCGTATTCGTGCGTTCGTGCACGTGCATGAATTGCGTGTGTGTGGCGTATGAATGTTTTCGCGTAGGTAGCGTTCGCACACGTTTGTGTGCGTATGCGTGAGTATTGGCGCGAGACGAATAAATGCGAGATACATCTCACGTATTCGTAGGAAACATCGTCCACGGGAGGCCAGCAGTGTGCTATTCCGTACAACTTGATTCACATTGCACCACGTGAGAATCCTCTGTCGTTTGTCTCTACGAGATCCATATCAGAGTTAGGTACTAAGGCCAGCTGGGGGCGCCACATTCACAGGCATCACAAGCCGGAGCGGTGAGCTTACTTGACTCGCTTATTGACGTTGTGCTGTTTGGGTGACTTGCTGTATAAACTGAGCCGAAGGCATCTGAAAAAAAAAAAAGCAGCGCAGTTGTATATCCTTTCTCTCCATTGCGTTTTTCTAGCAGACGGCATCAAACGGGCAGCGCCAAAGATGTTGTTTGTCTAACTTATGATTCCAGGCTTTAAATGACGTATTTATGGCGGAAACCACTAACAGAACCGACATCCCAAGAAAGGACAATGCGTACACCAAGTTTGCCTGGTTTGAGATAAATACAATATAGTGATAAGATGAATACAAGATAGTGATGATATAGAGACAAAAAAATACAGTTAGTACGAGCAAACACACGAACCGGCTGTTCAAATTGCTAGATATGTCCCCACGTGGACATAAGTGTTGCGATTTTCATCTCCTCAATACTCATCTTCCATCATATATTTTCACACAGATAGATTACCTAACATGTATCTTTGACATCCCAGTTTTATTCGCATAGCGTTTACTGCCTTCTTCGACCATTCCTACTGCATTATTACAACTTCGGATAATCAAGGTTGATTTGAGAGTGTTTTGAGCTTGACTGTGGTCTGGTTAAGCTCCTTATCTCTCGTTCACTCTCTCTTTCTTTCTCGATCACTTTGTGTTAATGTTAACTAGCGAAAAATGCAGGAGCTCTATAAAATAGGGGCGAGCAATGCGTCTCGTCTGTGTACCTAAGTGCAGAGTTTATTTATTGATTTGTTTGTTTTTATGTATGTTTGTTTGATTGTTTGTTTGGTTCACTGTACAATGATCCTTCCTATAGCTGACTCGTTTCTCCATGCCGGAAATCTGTATTTTTATGCACACACATACCGGCGGAAAATT
Organism: Rhipicephalus microplus; assembly: GCF_013339725.1. Classification (NCBI taxonomy): domain Eukaryota; kingdom Metazoa; phylum Arthropoda; class Arachnida; order Ixodida; family Ixodidae; genus Rhipicephalus; species Rhipicephalus microplus. Next base: position 66,166,222 of record NC_051169.1, read on the forward strand.
CAAGCTCCTACATGAAACAAAGATGGTCGTGCGTTCATAACCCGGAACAATAAAATGCAGCTACGTGAAATTCAAAGTGACCTCCATGAGAGATCAGATCACCGTATCATAAAAGGCTAATCACAGACAATCCAGCGATCGAGAGAGCGTCAGTTATCTGTAAACGGTGCATACGTGTGTGACCACACGCGTGCGACCATCGTGCTTTCGAGGGCTACATTTCATTGGCGCAAGCTTTTCGCGTGTAACGCCGATATCTGGGCGTCAAAAAGCGCGCGCGAATTCGAATGAAGGCGTGACGTGCAAGACTCTATCGCACAACAAAAAATAAACATCAATCGGCTAATTTTATGAATGCTTTGCTGCGTGAGGAAACTTTCAACGTCACTTCGTAATAATCAAGCGCACGTGACTCATGCACTTTGACGGGAACCACATTAATTGGCTTGAATCGTTGTTCATGACTCACGACCAGCAGGTGTGAGTCACAGCCATCGCGAACGGCCTAAAGTTATTGCGTGAGGCTCGGAAGCGTTCAGTATTTTCGCTCTTTTAAAACGCCCTCATATTTCTGCACAATCACAAAAGCTGAATGACAGACGGTGACAGCGGTTCAGCTGTCGTAATCCCGTTGCGACTCTTGCAGGGCGTCGTCGAAGTGCCGAAAGCGTTAAAATGTCGAAGCGCGAGCGCGTCGGCTTCCACGAGAGATCGTGACATGCGCGCTGACATTTTTCGGACGCAGGAATGCGACGAACCGTGTGCGCGAATCTCGCATACGTCACGTCACATATCGCTCTCCGTTTCGCCAGTCCGCAGAACGGTCACGAACCTATGACTATTTTAGTATACGCATTCGCCTGCACTGGCGCTAGCGTTGCACGAATGTCTCCAGTTTATTTACGCCTAACATTGGCCATGAAAGTAGGTGAGTTTGCTGAATGTCAACTTGGTGGGTGGGTCCACGGACTGATGCCTGTATACTGTGCTATAGCTCTATTCTCTGGGAATGCGTTTTCTTTTTCGAGTCGAAAGTGACAGCCTTTGCTTGGCAGACGTGTTTTTTATCTCTTTTTTTCGAGCGTTCTGTACAACATCGTGGCATTTAGAGTTTCCGACCTTGTCATTGTGAAGTGCACGGAGTGTCCTTAGAAATCTGAGCGGCCACGCAAGGCAGGGCGTCGCACGTACACAGCCACGTTCATGACAGATGCGGGGCGTGGGCAACTGTTATATGTGGGCATCGGAGACGTTTTCGAGGCATACTTGATGGAACCACATGACTCTATAAACTTTGTCAGACTGACATTGGAGACGTTTTCGAGGCACACTTGATGGAACCACATGACTCTATAAACTTTGTCAGACTGTCTTTTTCTTTTTTTTTTTTCGCTGCAAGCAGAAATTTGGGGAATGAGTGACAGCCTCGTAGCTGTTTTATTTATCCTTATGTAAAATTCCATTGCGGGTGAAGAGTCACGTCCTAAATTAAATAATTCGAGTGCAAGTGATAGCCGAGACGGGGCCACATGCCACGTCCAGTCCAAGTGTACGCTAATGACAGGATGGAAGAAAATGGACTGAGGCCTGTATTCATACACCATCGTTATTATTCGTGTCTGGCGTTTTTCTTGTCTTTGTACGTTTAACGTGCGTTATACGGGCACGAAAACGATGACAGGATGAAACACAACCACGAAATTTGTTTGTGAATACCGTTTTCTTTTCTTTACCAAATGCACTAAGGGCACGAATGCGATGAGAAAAACGCGAGTTGAGAACAAGGATGGTTGTTTAATGCAGGCCTAAATATCCCTGCATCCTGACAGGTTATAGAGAGCTTTAGACAATTTCCAAATGGAACGAGTGGCCACATTAGCGGTGCAGATAACGGGGACGGCTGCGAGATCTTGTATGATGGATTCAAAAATTGCAAAAACTACCCCATTAACGAAGCGTTTTTGTTTTGTTTGTTTTTTTTGTTTAACTAGCAAGATGGAAATCTGATGGATTCGGGGCGCTCTTATGCTCCCAATTCTTCTATGTTCGCGGCAGATAATTGCCCTTCTTCAGGGACAATTTATTCTTTGTGCTCTCTCTCTTTTTCTCTCTCTCTCTCTCTCTCTCTCTCTCTCTCTCTCTCTCTCTCTCTATATATATATATATATATATATATATATATATATATATATATATATATATATATATATATATATATATATATATTGAAATGAGTCTGGAAACCAATTTTGGGTTCGGATCGTTGCTTCTGACGAGTAGCCGACGTTCACGAACATTCGTTATCTCGAAGCATAAGTTCACTGTTTTAATCAGAGAGAAAAAATCACTACGCTTTTGGTCCTCCTGTCTGAAAAAGTTTTATTTTATGGAAAAAAAAAAACAGACCCTCTCGTTATCATAACGATGACGGCTAACAAGCCAATAAAAAAGACAAGAACGAGTATTTTTAGGACGTCATCACCTTACGCTAACGAGTCTTTCTGAAGAGTCACGAAATCGCGATGCGAAACACCTGAATTCTCTCAAACAGCAGCAAACGAAGCTGTTTCCTAATCGGATCAGATTACAATAGCGTATTCCCAAACCGCACGGTTATTTGGGGCGATACGGGAGTAAATTACTCCGTGCGGGCTCTGGTAACAAAGGGACCTCCCCCCATTCCCTCCCCCCCCCCTCCCCACACCACATGACGCGAAACTCTTTCCTGCCAACGTTCGTTGCGTAATGTGAAAACACCACAGCGCAACTTCGCGGTTTGAATAATTGCCTCTTTATGAGCTGTACAGTTGCCGCAGGCATGGTTTGCACAAGGCGAGTGTACTGCAATCACGCTTGTTCGAATGAAATCGGTTCGAGGGTGGATTCGAGTTGATAAACTGCCCTATTTAAGAATGCTTGAACGATGTGATATCGCAATTCTACGTAAGCTATTTAGTGTGGCAGCGATTAGGTGGGGACAAATGGTTCGTCGTTTGCTCCTATGTAGTTACCTATACGGTGCGCGTGATCATTGTTGAGTGTACGGAGATTCGATAGTTTAACCCCAGGTGGTCGAAATTCCCGGAGCCCTCCACTACGGCGTCTCTCATAATCATATGGTGGTTTTGGGACGTTAAACCCCACATATCAATCATCAATCAAATCGAGATTCGATAGTTTGCGCGGACGCCCTTTATGCATAGAACACTTATTTCCAATCCGAGTCCGTCCAAGTTTTTAGGTAGCTGCATCTCTCTGCAGGATTTGGCATGAGTTTTGTTTGAATCAATCTATATTTGATTCGTCGGTCTTAAACTGGTCTTAACTGATGCACGCACACTATATATGTTTCCCATGAAGCCTCTGAACAAGGTGGCATGTATGTACGGTGGATACAGTGAAGTGTTGGGAGGTGGAGTGTGGAGAAGTGGAGAGAGGATTATTTTATTGGATAGCTGTAGTGTAGAAGTGAGAGGTATAACGTGCGAGTTTGAAAAGCTATCATAATATATGAAAATAATGAGTCACTTATTCCTTTAATGAAACCGCGAATGAAACCGTGAATTGCATGTGGGCTTTTCAACCAGAAGAAATACTCTGAGAAGATCACATAATGCATTCATATAAGTGAGTCAACTAATCCTTTCACGTAACCGTGATTAAAAGGTAAGCTCTTTAACCAGAAAATAAATCATGGTGGTAATGCCGACTTCATGCTTCTTCCTTGATATGGTAGTTTTTGGACGTTAAACCCCACATATCATTATTAACCCTTTTTTATATATAGAATGTTTCCGGCTTCCTCTCTCATCTCTCGAAATGAAATTCATATCGGCTACTTAGGGCAGTACGTTTGTTCTTGTTTTGAAGTCGATGCTCTTGTTCACACCAAGCTAATGCCACTCTAAGTGACTTACGGGATGGGCAAGAAATTTTTCATTAGCCAGCCTTCACTCATGAATGACAAAATTTATCATACGTGAGGATGTATTTTCTTGGCCACATTTTAGTAGCGAGACAGCGGTGCTGGCATATTGTTCTGACGTGTAAATTTTCAGGAAGAAAGTTTAGGCGGAAAGACAGGGAGGTTAGCCAGTTCTTAGACCGGCTGGCTACCCTGTGCTGGGGAAAGGAGTTAGGGGAATAAAAGATGTTAAAAAGAAATGTTGCGAAGAGAGACAGAAACTACAAAAAAATTGCGACAGAGGAAAGGCACCATCAAAGAATGAACATTAAATTTTCAGTTCTACGTTGTACATGAGCCTAACAAATGGCGGCGTAACTGATACCTTCAAATAAAGAAGAAAATGTAAACACAGCGGCCACGATGGCTCTTCACACTCGATGTCGTCACCTGAAGTCGCTTCCACATCCTGCTTGTCGTAAAACGTGCAAGCTGCGCACGTGTACGCTGACCTAGAGATTCGTTGGGCAGATATAATGTTGCGAAAGCGTTTTAGATCGCGGAAAAGATTCCTAAGCATTTCTATCTTCTTCTATGGACGTCCCTTGTTTTTCAACAATAAATTGTGGTGAAAAGTCGAAAAATTTGTGAACATCGTAGGAGCGAAGTGATCGCTTAAAAACAAGTAACAATTCGTTAAAATCAGCTTAGTTTCTCTACAAGGTCACTTATTTAAAGAGGAAGCAGTCAGTCTTCTTACGGGACGTCTTGTATGACCGGGGCTAGTTCGTATACCATAATATTGTGCACTATACTAAATAAAGTTTAACAAGCGACAGCAAATGAACAACAGCGCTTGGCTGATTTGTTCCTTTCCGTCTCTACTGCGTATTCGCGCAGAGTGCCTCATCAATCTGACCAGATATTTTTGAATATGTTCAATGATCGCGGTATTATAAAGTTATGTTTCTAAAGCTTCTGCTTATGCAAGTGTGTCGATTTTTTTATAAAGTGAAGCACTCACCTATTTCTAGTCGTAAAACGTGTCGCTAACAAACTGCCCCCTGTATCGAATCTCTTAGCTCAATTTCATGATAGGGTTTGGTGCAAGGCAGGTGCGTTCAGCTCCGCAAAAAAAAAAGCCAGCTTGATGAGCTTCAGATAAGTTCTTACGTGACGAGTTCCTCAATTTCTCTACATTCTATTTCTTTTGTCGCAATGTTTGGTGTCCAATAGGACTATTCTCCTATTAACGTGCCCGCCTTCTTCCTTTTATCATCTGCCTTCAACTCTAACTATTCTGGTTAATATAGCTTAAAAGTCGTTTTGACAACCGAAGTTCCCAAGTTTTTTCCATAAAGTTTCTTTGTGCACGTAAAAACAGTGCTTTAGGGGGCATGATTCGGACAGCATTTTTATCTCACTACTTAAACTTCTCGGAAACGTTTGACCACCCGGACTCGCTGTGATAAGCCGCAAGAAAACCGGTGTGAAGGGAATTTCCAAGAAATAAATGTATATCGAAACCACCTGCTCACTGCAGATGCAATATCACGGCGTCTTTGCGGAACCCAGTGACCCGACGTACCGCGCGGTCTGGTTGGTCACTGTCGTCATTTCTTTAACGTTCCTCTAGACCTATCTCTTGTTCAACGGCGCTTCCTGGTGGCCGGTTTGCGCAATTTCCGGTTCGTCTTGAAGACCTTAGCCGAAACTTCATTTCCGCTTCAGCGTGGCGACGAAAGATGCTTCTACGTCGTAACTTTCTATCTCTTTTCTTTTAACAAAGGTAAAAGGAAGCGTATACAAAAGTAACGTAAACGACTGGCAATAATAGTAAGTCTACTATTCTCAATTTAGTTAGCCTACATACATCAAAAGAAGTAGAATGTCCAAACGTGAGTCGGGGAAAATCGCTTTTCTCGGAACTACAACGAGGGTTGTAAAATGACCTCTTCATCCACATTTGGATAAGATAACGGAGCAGCGGACGTGATTCTCGCTACTTCTTTTTGCGTCTTAGTAACGTTTTTTTTTTTTTCAAGTCGAGCCCTACATTTATTTCTGGCCACGCTATTGTCTACCACGTTAGACCATTGCTGATCAAGATAAGCATTGAGGGATTCGCAGTATCGTTTACATTGGCATGAGTCTCTATAGTCGGCCTGTATAGAGACCAGTGTTGGCGGTAACGCGTCACGTGTAACGCCGTTACCGGTGACGTGTTACCTTTTTTCGGTAACTTAGCATCGCTATCGTTGCAATTTCATAACTGTAACGTGTAACGTCCTTAAGTTACAGCTTTTTGGTAACGTCCGGTGGCACACGTTACTCATTACTTTTTTAATCATGTAGGTGCCATTTTCTCAGAGCTAACCCGACAAAGTCTATTATCACAGCGTCGAAGAGCTGCCCGCCTGTAGGTTTAAACAAAAAAAAAAGCGAGGGTGGAACCTCCTTTTTTTTTTTTAATTGCGAATAGAATTCCTAAAACACGCTGACTTCATCACGGTGGGGATTTTTGGCCCATCGCCACATGAAGCTTTAGGAAAGCCGCGGAATCCGCGTAGAGAAACTGTACGAACATACTTTCCGTGGAAGCTCATTTTAGCAGGTAGATTGCTGGCCCCTGAGTGATTTCTGTGTCCAAAAGGCAGGCTGCCCGAAAGGATAGCGTATGGGTTGGTTTACTCCATACCGCGTGCTGATTGTCGCGCCTCGTACGTGGTGGAAGTAAATAACTTCTTCGAATACCTGCGCCACCATAAAAGTGAAGTCTGCAAGTTCGAGTGACAAAGGAGTACACTCGCTGACACAGCGTGGTGAACGACCATTGCGTCACATTGGAAAAGTTATGCATTGTAGAATTAGAGCCAAATTTATAAGCGGCTCTTTGTGGAATCCTAGTCCAACCAGGAGACAGCCGGTAACTTAACCGGTCTCTGTGTGCACTGCCGATAAAGAGCCTGCCTAAACGGAATTCTGCACGTCATGGGCTATAGTCCTTGATTGTGTAGTAACGGTAGAGGTAAATTCGTTACCTTTTTTTTTTGGTAAAGGTAACAGCAACGTGTTCCTTTTTTGTAGGAGTAACTAATAACGTATTTAGTTACTTTTTTTCGGTATCGAATACAACACTGACAGAGACACTGTACTATGTGAAGCCCTAGATCACTTTTTAACTGAATAAGGGCGCACACACAGACACGGACACTAGAACAGGAAACCGAGATCACTTTTGGGCCTTAGATCACTTTTTGTTTTAAAAGTTGGAATATGTTTTTTGCCTTTTGCATCTAGTTCCAACAAATCGTCCTTGTTGTTGTGTGAGGTCATTGCTGTCTGCTCAATCAATACAAGGTCAATCACTCTAAGCTGCAAGAAATAGAGAAAGAAAAGACAGAAAGATAGAGAGAAAGATGGAGGAAGGTGAAAGAAATTTAGGAAAGATAAAAAGAACGAATCTCAGTTGGCTTCCCTGTACATTGAAAGTACCAATAGGATATAATGAAGGAAGAAAAGAATGTACAAAGACTCCATAATGGCGTTATGAGAATGTCCGGCTAATTCAAGAAAACATTAACAAAGCTAATAACTGTGGCGACGAAGTGATAGCACATGCAGTTAAGGCAGGAACAGGGGAGGCAAGTCTGCATGTGCAACCGCCAACAAAACACAGCCGCAATACAAACGGACAGCACAACACAAGCGCGCTTAACTAGGTTAGATTGGGGGGCCTGTTATAGGGTTTGTGCAATGATCTGTCTCTTGAAGCATGGGAACTGATGTGATGTTGCATTGCTCTTCTTTATGTTTTGTCTTCTCCCTCTCGCATATATCAGTCTAGAGAGGTTTTATATTTGGGGTATTTTGCTTCGCCATGGGCAGGTCACATTTCAGTTGTTTAATTCCGCTCCCTACGTTCGTGCTGGGAAGCATAATGGAAAATGAAAGCAGTTTTTATTTCATATTTCATGACGCCCACATCTTCTCGTGGGAAGATGCGGATGGCAAATTTGGTGATTTTGTTGAGACGGTGATAATCGACACTGCAGAAACGTAGGGTTCCGTCCTTTATTTTTTTATTTTTTGCTTCTTTTGCTTCTACTTTAGGTTCCGAAAAGCTTGTCCTCGAGCTGGTGCGGGCGATTGGGGAACAGAACGAATTAAGAAGCATTCTGCTGCTCGAATTATTTTGCAGAATGGCGTATATACCCGAAGGCTGAATGGCCGATAGGTACTGTCATCAAAGTCGTTGTAGTTCTATAGCAGGTACCGAGAAATGTTCGAATATTCGAAGATACACAGCATTTTAACTTGCTCAAATATTATATGCGGTTGCGAAGTGCTTAATAGGCCGAGTAGCTTTGATACTGCGTAACACTTTTTCATCATGGCACGTTGCGAATGAGAGATGTTGCTTTAGGCTGCAAATCAAATACCTTTTATTGTCGCGCTCTCACAATTTCATGGCTGTGTTAGCGCAATAAAAAAAATACCGAGACATTTTACCTTATTTTTCTTTGGGCCTCCGTCAATTGGGTTGTTTTCGTTGCTCTCTGTGCAATCACCTTACGCCGTATATTAGTACGGCAAAGGAAAAAAAAATAATCCCATAACGCGCCCTCGTTATTGATCCGGCTCTGGAGTGGTCCTCGTTTCTAAAATGTTCCTTCTTCTAAAAAGTACCTCTTTATTGGTGGTGGTCCAGTGTTTCCTTGACATTTGAAAGGGGACATTATTTAAAAAGTGTTATGTCCGGTGTTGTCGTCGGCCCATAGACGTACGCGAAGGTCACGGTAGTCCAAAAAGCTCAGACAGCCTCGAACGGTTAAAAGCAAGACAGCCTCGAACGGTTAAAAACAAGTTTATTCCTATTCGGATGGAGGCGGCGGCCGAACTTCCGGGGGAAACGACGGTGGCTCGTTTGCGCCGAGCGGGGGAAGGGGAGTAGTCAACATCTGGAAGCAGTTTCAGCATCCGGTCCTTCGTGGGTTCGGAGGCTCGCTCGTGACGCGGGGTGCTTACAACACAACATTTCCTCCCTCCTTAGATTGTCGCTTGGAAGCGATCTGGGGGTCGCCGTGGGCGCGTGGACGCTCTGGACGCTCTGGACGCACTAGGAAGAGAAGCCTCCGCTCGCTGGATGTCGTTTCTCTTGTGTTCAGGGCCGGCGGGCGGCGGCGCCGATTCATCTGGTGCGAGATGCCAGGCTAAGCGGAACGAAGCTTCCGTCGAGGTGGCTGCTTGAATGGGAGGTTCCCTTGGCAAATTACCTGAACGGCGTAGCTGATTAAGGTGGCGGCGTGTGGCCTTTCCACCAATGTCGACGAGCCATGACCACAAACCTATGCGTTTGAGTGCCGTCTCTTCAACCCAGCCGGGCTTTTTGTGGAACTGGCGGGCGTATATGCGCTGTCCACTTTCAATTCTCCTGCTATGCGGGAGCTTTTCTTCCTCCGACGGTGCTTTCGCTGAGGGCTCCGGAACGATTGCTGTCAGCTGGGTTCTCATTTCTCGTCCGAACATCAATTTCGCTGGCGTTTGATCAGTAGTGCTTTAAACAGTGTTGTGCTGTCTGAAGAGAAAGCGCGCGACGCGGCGTTGCATTGTCCCAGTCTGGTCTTTAGTAAGGGCGCGCTTTAGCTCAGCCACGTAGCGCTCGGCTTGTCCGTTCGTAGCCGGGTAGTAAGGAGCTGATGTAACAGACGAGACGCCGTTGTCGCTGTAAAACTTGAGAATCTCCGTGGACACAAACGGAGTGCCGTTGTCCGAGACTACCTTGCGCGGTAGGCCAAACGTTGCAAACAACGACTGCAGAGTGCCGATAACTGCTGCCGATGTCGTTGTAGCCATCAGTTTTACCTCCAGCAACTTGGTGTATGCGTCTACAACCACCAGGAACACCCTTCGATAGGTCCAGCAAAATCAATGTGCAGGGTGTGCCAAGGCGTGTCTGGTCTTTCGCATTCAGGAATAGGGGCTCTTGGCGGGCTTCTGTGGTTGCATTGGCAAGCTGGCAATCGTGAACTGTTAATTGTATATCATGGTCGATACCAGGCCACCACATATAACTTCTGGCGCACTTTTTCATGGCAACAATGCCTCGATGACCTGCGTGCACAAGCGACATGGCCTGTTCGCGAAGTGCCGCTGGAATTACAACACTTGATCCCAAGGTGACGCAACCGCGATGAGTGCTCAACTCCGCAGCTCGCTTGTGGTAAGCGTTGAAGTGTTCAGCCTTTAGCTTCTGCACGTTGCCTTCTTGTATAGCTGCGTAGACTTCCTTCAAGACAGTGCACTCCTGCGTTGATGCTGCTACCGTGTCAGCTGTTAGCGGAGGGTTCGACAGCGCCTCGAACATGAGTATATCACCCGGTGGAGGTGGTTCATCTATTGTGGTGTCTAGCGGCAGGCGGCTTAGTGCGTCGGCGTTCTGGTGTTTCTTCCCAGTGCGATGTACGAGTTCATAATCGTACGCCGACATCTTGATGCACCATCGTGTCGTTCGCGGCGACAATGTCTGTGACATTGGCTTCTGGGGACCCATAATACCCAATAAGGGCCAGTGATCTGTTATGAAAGTCACTTTCTTGCCGGTAATGTACTGCCGAAAGTGATCTGCTGCGTAGACGATGGCAAGTTCCTCTTTATCTATCTGGGAATAATTCCTCTCTGCCTGCGATAGGGTGCGCGAAGCAAAAGCGATCGGGGCTTCCCGTCCCTGGTCGTCAACTTGGGAGAGGACTGCTCCCACTCCGTATGGTGATGCGTCACAGGCTAGCAGTAGGGGTCTCCTTTCGTCGTAGTGTCGCAGAACAATAGACTTGCGAAGTAGTTGCTTAAGGGCAACAAAGGACTCTTGGTGGCGTGGCGACCAAGTCCATGGGACTTCTTTCTGCAGGAGCTGATCTAGATCGTTGGCCACTGTAGCTCGATGTTCTAAGAACCGGTCGTAGAACGTCCATAGCCCCAAAAACGACTGCAGTTCTTGCTTGTTAGTAGGCGCTCGTGCTTCGGTGATTGCACGCACTTTGTCTTCAGTGGGATGGATACCCTGCGCGTCACTTTGATGTCCAAGAAACTTCACTTCAGGCACCGCAAAAACACATTTTTCTTTACTGATGCGCAAATTAGCATTTGCTAGCCTTTCCAAAATGAGCTCCAAGCGTTCTGTGTGCTCCTCATTGGAGGCGCCACCGACAATAACATCGTCCAAGTAGACGCAAACACCTGGGATCCCGCTAAGTGTACACTCCATAAATTTCTGGAAGATTGCTGGCGCTGCAGATATTCTGAATGGTAGCCTTTTAACTTTGTAAAGACCCTTAATAGTGTTTATTGTGAGCAGTTGAGACGTTGATTCGCTCACCTTCAGCTGCTGGTAGGCTTGTGTCAAGTCCAAGGTGCTGAAGATTTTTCCCCCACGAAGCGTGCTAAAAACGTCTTCCGGTGTCAGCATTGGGTAGGAAGATGCTTTTGTCGCCAGGTTGACAGTGCTCCGGTAGTCTCCGCAGAGGCGTAGGGTACCGTTCTTCTTTCGGACGACAACGAGTGGTGTAGCCCATTCCGAATATTGCGTCGGTTCGATGATCCCTTGTTCCTGCAGTCGGTCAAGCTCATTCTCGACTGACGTTCGTAGGGTGAAAGGCACCGACCTAGCTTTCAAAAATTTCGGCGTCGCATCCTCCCGCAGCTCCAGTGTGACTGGAGGCCCGTTGTTCCCTGGTATTTCTTCAGAAAAAACCACTTTGTACTTATCTTGAAGCTGCTCCACTGACGGATAACTGGGTGTGTGGTGAACTCCGCCAATGACCACTCCAAGGGGGGTGAACCAATTTCGTCCTAAAAGGCTTGATCCAGAACCGTGGACGACTAGCAAGGGGAGCTGATGGGTCTGCCCGTTGTAGTACACGTCTACGTTGGCACAGCCCAGCAGTGGAAGGGAATGTCCGGACCACGTTCTCAGCTGCGTGTCGTCTTGCTGGAGAGCTGGCGTGTTCTCACGCCAAGTAGCGCGAAAAGTGTCCTCGCTGATGAGCGTACATGCTGCTCCGGAATCCACCTCAAACCTGATAGGGCGCTGGTGTACCATAATTTCAGTTGTAATCTTCGGTCTCGTTCCGAGGTTCACAACGGCGTTTTAGTCATATAGTGCCGATGACGTTAGTGCTGTTCGGCTTGTATCTTGCGTCTGGCCCTCCTGTGCGTCGACATTGTTGTTCCGTTGCACTGAAGTCTTCGACATACCTGGGGATCGTGCATGTCGTCGCATCGCCAACAGCGCTGTGTCTTTCTGCTTGATTTCGCCTTAGACGTGGAATGACCTGACTGCTGACTGGTGTGACGCACCGGCTTGACGTTCCGTCGAATATCCCTCTGCTGGTGACCGGCGCTCTCCGCTCGTTGGGCGATGTCGTAGGCTTTGGAGAAGGTGAGACCCGTCTCCGCGAACAGGCGTTGTTGTAGGCCTGCGTAACGCAGTCCGCACACAAAACGGTCACGCAACATAACGTCCAAGAGGAGCATAGTGGTGTTAGCAGGTGTGGCAGTCGATCCTCTCTCCTGCGCAGTAGCTGCAGTTGTCGCGGTCAACGTCCCGAAACTGCAGTCAGCAGCGTGCTTTTTGAGAGCCGCTACGTATTCGGCCACTTTTTCGCCTTCCAGTTGGTCTCGCCGTTGGAAGCGGTCTCGACAGTAGACCTCCGATGGCCTTAGGTCATAGTGCTCTTGTAGCGCTGCTACGGTGTCGTCGTAGTCAACGGCTGCTGGAGTGCGTGGCTGAATCAGGGCACACACAGTGTCGTATGTCTGCTCCCCACACAGCGTTAGCAGGTTGGCCCTCTTCATTGCTGCATCAGTGATGTTGTTAGCCTCGAAGTAAAATTGCAGGCGTCCAACCCACGATGACCATGATGAGCCGTAGAATTCGGGTAGCCGATTTGGGAGCCCGTGCGTAGCCATAGCTTGTAGCTTGTCAATATCATTGCGTAGCGTTGGTCCAAATCCACTTCCTCGTCGCCACTGTTATGTCCGGTGTTGTCGTCGGCCCATAGACGTACGCGTAGGTCGCGGTAGTCCAAAAAGCTCGGACAGCCTCGAACGGTTAAAAACAAGTTTATTCCTTTTCGGATGGAGGCGGCGGCCGAACTGCCGGGGGAAACGACGGTGGCTCGTTTGCGCCGAGCGGGGGAAGGGGAGGATTCAACATCTGGAAGCAGTTTCAGCATCCGGTCCTTCGCGGGTTCGGAGGCTCGCTCGTGACACAGGGGTGCTTGGAACACAACAAAAATAAAAAAACATTCCTCCAGAATCATATTGCATCCATGAACCCGTCGATAACACAACAAAAGACAAATGTGTTTTAACTTGTATACACCACAGCCCTTAAACTAGATTGTCACGCTCCACACGGTACAATTAAGGGTCATGGCATCCAAGGCAAAATAACGTTTACAGAACCAATATCACGAGATATGCTCGTCTACAGAAAGCTATACAAAAAAAACAGAAAAGCTTGAGGAAATGGCAGCTGTTCTGGAAAGCAATAGATTTGTGACACGAGCTACTTCGGCCACCACATATTTTCTGCGTGCTTCTTATAGTTCCGGTGTGTATGAAACGCTAACATATGTCCAGAATACGCAAAACATCCCTCATCGTGTCAGCACAGCCTATAATGAATAATCACTACGCACGTTACAGACGTAATTCACTCATTGTTTAAACAGACGCGCCATCAAATAATTGATTGATATCTCGGGTTTAACGTCCCAAAACCACCATATGATTATGAGAGACGCTGTAGTGGAGGGCTCCGGAAATTTCGACCACCTGGGGTTCTTTAACGTGCACCCAAATCTGAGCACACGGGCCTACAACATTTCCGCCTCCATCGGAATTGCAGCCGCCGCAGCCGGGATTCGATCCCGCGACCTGCGGGTCAGCAGCCGAGTACCTTAGCCACTAGACCACCGCGGCGGGGCCCGCCATCAAATTAGCGGGCAGTATACACGCATATAATATTTTAGTATGTCTAAACACCAAATCAAAATATCTGATTAAATTATCTACGAGAAGATACTGCAGGAATGTTGAACGGTGAACACATGCCGCTTTCCACTCCATACTCTTCGCTTACGGAAGCTCCTAGGCAAATGGACCATTGCCGGCAGGTCTAAAAAGCGCGCGGAATATTAGATTCAGCCTTATCACAACACGCACGCACAGTGCACAAACTTTAGTGCGCGTCCGTGCTTTCTGCGTGACAAATGCGGCTTCCTGCGATGTTTGTCCATTTCCCTCGTGCTGAACGACATGAACGAATCTCACTTCAACCGCGATGCTCTTTCTCTCTGTTTTCTCGCTTCACACGCACTATATAATGCGAGCGTGCAACTGCCACTACGTAGTCCAAATCACGTGCCCGCTAATGAAGTTATTGATTGGACGCCTCTGCAGAAACATATGCGGATTCTCCTGCACACCTACAGACCGGTATGACAATGGAGCAGTCCCGTAAGGCAGTATGGTCATACACAGTTGTTCATGGCCTCGGCTAATTGCAAAACTATAGTCCTTCACGTATTTTGTGCTTTTTTTTTTGCTGGAACAATGGCGTCACCATACCCTGTACGCAGCTTGAGGCTCTCCTAGGCTATAGCGAAGTGGATTAAGGGCGGTAATAGCTTCGAGGCCTCGAATCTCGCAGCCTTTAGGCTTCTCCACATGCCACCGATGCGATTCAATGGAAGTAATCGTGCGCGACTTCTATTCAAGTGGGCTTTGACACGTGTAACCGGAATATTGACAATTAAAAAAAAAAGCTTACAGGGTTATTTGTGCATACGCCTAAGATGGTTAAAAAGTGAAAGTCATTTTGTGATTTTTTTTTGCTGAGTTAACGTATTAATCCTCCCCTGCCGTCCTCCAAAAACATTTTGCACCTAGCGTGGTTTTCTCCAAAATCGGAGAAATTGCGAGCTTTCATCCCCTTCAACTTGTTTCAAATCGGCCTCCGTGATCAGCCCAAAAAGGATCAAGCGCCCGTTTCACGTGACGACATCAACCTTGTAACGATGTCATGATGATGGCACAAATTTTGGCTATCCCTGATGTCGCGATGATATTATATGGGTCATGTCAGTGACGATGATTTTATTGCATCACTCGTGTTGGATGCCAACACTGCCGACGCTGACGGTGAATTATCGTTCTCGATGTGGTATCTAAAGATTTTGCCATTACAGTAATAATGCCGTCTAGTAAAATCTATTACTCAGGGCCTCATTTATATTCGTATTTTTGGAGGGGTGGGGGGGGGGGTCACATGTTTGAAAATTTTATGGTTTTATCCAGCTCAATCACGTTTCGCACGCTCGGTCCGTGGATGCGTTGACTATTCTGCCTCCATCATTTCTCGCTTGTTTACAAAACCGATGGGTCCCACTGTACTGATAGCCATTGCAGACACATTGCCTGGCTCTAACGAAAAGAGTGGTCCTATTTTAAATTAACACAACAGCTTTGTGAAATGACCAAAAGACCTGTCATGGAACGCTCATATAGACTCAATTGTTAGTAAAGCATCCAGATCTCTTGGTTTCATTAGGCGAAATTTGCATACTGTGAATGTAGAGACTAAACATGTTGCTCATAAAACACTAGTACGCTCCCAAATCAAATACGCCTCCTTAATCTGGAATTCACATCAGGCCTACCTCATACAGAAGCTGGAGTCTGTCCGAAATAAGGCTACTCGTTTCATCTCAAAGAACTACTTGCGCACATCAAGCAAAACTGACATCAAATCTTCATTCACTCAACTTAGCTCCGCTAGAAAAGTGCAGGATGCTGACATTGTTATCCTTCTTTCATAAGGTACACTACAATTAGTCATCCCACGATACTTTAAATATCGGGCCAGCTCGGCATATATCTTCACGACTAGATCTCCAGTATAAAATTTAAACCATTTTCACTCTAACTGCTCTGTTCTATTACTCGCCACTTCTTATCGCCATTCGTGCATGGAACTTCATACTGAAATCTCACACATTGTAGATCATGAATCATTTGTTAATCACCTCAAGTAATTCCTAAAACGCTAAGCTAATTGTTATCAAGACTTGTGTTCCTCCGACGAAGAAAACATGATTTATTGCTAAGTGTTTGAATTGTGGTTGCTTTTCTAGTTATGATTGCGTTTTCTTAACCATTGTTTAGCCTTCAAATTTTATTGTTTTACTTACTCTTATATATCTATTTTTATTATATTGTTTACTGTTTTTGTCTATTATTTGCCCCAAACAATTTTGCCCCCACCCCCACCCCAACGTCTCTATGTAATACCCTCTGGGTCTTAAGGGTATCTGAATAAAAAAAAATGAAGATGATACGCTCAACATCATCATCACCATCAGCCTGATTACGCCCACTGCAGGGCAAAGGCTTCTTCCATGATCCGCCAATCAACCCCGTCTTGTGTTTTCCGTTTGCTACGTTACACCTGAAAACTTTAAATCTCATCGGCCCACCTAACTTTGTTTCCCCTTCGTGCGTTTGCTTTCCCTCGGAATCCAGTCAGTTACCCTTAATGACCAGTGGTTATTAGAGGTATGTAACGTGGGCCGTGTACATAGCCTTTCAGGCTATGTACACGGCCCACGTTCATTTCTTCTTGATTTCAACTATGATATCCTTAACCCGAGTTTGCGCCCTGACTCACTCTGCTATCTTCTTGCCTATTAAGGTTACACCTATCATTTTGCTTTCCATCGCTCGCTGCGTCATCCTCAAATTAGGCTGAACTCTCTTTGTAAGCCTACAGGTGTCTGATACATAGGTAAGTACCGGCAAGATGCAGCTGTTATATGTCCTCTTCAGGGTTAGTGGCAGATTACCATTCGTGATTTGAGAATGCTTGTCGAATGTCATCCATCCCTTTCTTAGTATTCTAGTTATTTCACTCTTGTAGTTTGGCTCCGCGTTACTACCTGTCCTAAGTAGACATAGTCATTTACAACTTTGTGTATTTTACACCTATCGTAAAGTGCTATTTTCTGCCGAGATGATGCAGATTACTTTAGTTTTGTGTATAATATTTTCGGACGTACTGTTCTACTTTCCGCGGCCCGTTCAATGATCATGAGCTGTAGTTCGTCCCCAATGTCATCAGCGAATCGTAGATTACAAAGATACTCTCCGTTAACTCTTATCCTTAACTCTTCCCACTCTCGAACCCTGGAGGCCTCCTGTAAACGCGCGGTAAATAGAATTGGAGAGATTGTTTCTATACCTGCCTTACACCATTCCTTATTGGGGTTCTCTCGCTTTCTTTATGGAGAGCTATGGTGGCTGTGGATCCTTTGTACATTTCTTCCAGTATGTTTATGTAGGGTTCTTTGATGCCCTGATTGCTTGTAGTACCCGCATTACTACTGATGTTTAGACTGAGCGAAACGCCTTTTTGTAATCTATGAAGGCTATGTATAGATGTTTTTAACGGAGCTCCTTTCTGGGCTGTTGCACGAGGGTACAAAAGCTGACTTCACAGCTTCGGCCCTATACTTTTTGGTGGTCACCGCATGTTAACAACAGCCCAGAGGGGCTTATGGCGGCGCCCGGGGAGCCTTGAGTAAAGAGGTCTATAGGTGTGGGTTGTATCACGCGCACTTCTCTATTACCAGTTTGATAGTATGGATATGGTCTATTGTGGAATAGCCTGTACGAAATCCTGCTTGGTCCTATAATTCATTGTACTGACTGATAGAATTGATTGAATACATACGCTGAATTACGCTGAATTTAGGAGGGTCCTTCTGGAAATAATTGTGGATTTGTTCGCAGTGTGTGATGATTGGCAGTGGTTTTTAATTTATGTCACATCTGTGCCGTGTACTGAACAGCTTCTCTAGTTAACCACCTTCGTAGAGTGCAATGACCGCCCAATTTTCTGTTCTTTTTTTGCGTGTGTGTGATGATCAATGAACATCACCACGCGGGTAACCAACGTGTCAACGCAGGTTGTCCCGTTATGAGGTTGATGCCAGAGAATAACGCAGCCACGGGCCTTACCTCTGCGCCTTCTCTGGTTTTAAATATAGTCAGCTCATCCTCATCATCGCCATCATCATAATCATCCTCATTTCGCATTGAATATTCATTAAAGAAGCCTCTAAACCATTCCCTGGACACTGGATGAAATTCTATAAATAGATAGCTGCAGAAGTTACAGGAGCCAGATTTTCTTTGGCCCTGCTGAAAGGTTTCATACTTTGTTTATTTTGTCAGTGTATTGTTCAACCTGCTGTGGTTCGCGGGGCTTTTAGCGGGACGGCTCAGTGCTCTCCCATAGTTGAGTACGAAGTACTCGAAATCTTGAAACATTTTTTCTAAACACGCACTTTGGATTACAGTCTGGCGAAAATAAATAAATAAGTAAATGAAATTGATAACCTATTTCAGATCAGGGCGAGTCAAACTTCATCACGGCTGCGTTTCTTAATTTGAGAGCCGATGGCACGAAAGCGCTCTCTATCAAGCATAACTTCTACCCACTTCAACCTTGCGCTTAACAACTCCCGATTTTTCGTAAGCCATAGCCGCCGGCACAAGCGATTCAGCTCGCCAAACCACCGGCGATGCCTTTAACTATGTCGCGAGTTATAATGCAAGGCCACAGCTTTCTGTCGCGACTAACACTGGTACATTATTTCGTGCAGTAGTATACTTTTCTAGCCTCTTCCGCCCGTCGTCAGCTGGGTGGAGTATTGGCTCGAATTATTCGCGAATATAGGCCTAACAGAATGGCGATTGTGCCGACAACTATAGAGACTACGCAAAGGGTGTTTGCTTTAGGTACAGTTGCCCCGCCGCGGTGGTCTGGTGGCTGAGTTACTCGGCTGCTGATCCGCAGGTCACGGAATCGAATCCCGGCTCCAGCGGCTGCATTTCCGATGGAGGTGAAAATGCTGTAGGCCCGTGTGCTCAGATTTGGGTGCACGTTGAAGAACCCCAGGTGGTCGAAATTTCCGGAACCCTCCACTACGGCGTCTCTCAAAATCATATGGTGGTTATGGGACGTTTTTAGACCCCACATATCATCATATTTGGATACAGATAAAGCCAAGCCTTAACTTTCTCGGTTCTCTTTTCTTGCTTAATCTAATAAGGTGTTTTGCGAACTATCGTAGGGGCTTCTGAGAACGGCGAGGCTCTGATATTGAGCGACCACACAAAGGGTACGATTTCGAGTTACAGTTCAAGCGAAGCTTCGATTTCAAAAATAATCTAGGCCTAATAATATGTTAACCATGCGTAATCGTCAGCACTGAAGAGAAATAACGAAGTCCTTACGAGAATACTTCGTCGAATCATTCGTATTACAATAATTTTCAAGTTTTAAGAATTTCGATCAATCGGTCTTACACCATTTTCGTGAAAATTTTAATTGCTCTCAACTTGCGAATGACAGCCGTATTGTGAAGCAAAAAAGGGCATCTGTTTGCGAAAGTGTGAAAGTGCACTGCTGAGGGTAAATGAATATCAACGATGCAAAGGACAGGAGAGAAGGAGCCGTGTTGTGGCACAGGAGCAGTAAACACGTTTTCATTTTGTTCGCTAACGACGCATTATCTAGCGCGGCAGTCCAATTTATTCTACGTCCCTCAATAAACGCTTTTTATGATATCCTAAATAGAGTTCTACTTTAAATGAACCAAAATTGTTTCCGAGATATATTTGCACTGTTTGCACACTCGTCATGCCAATCAGTGCAAACAAGCTCTTATACCGCTGTTGTCTTTAGCTTTTCTTTCCAAGCTCTAAGCAAAAGATATTACGCCGTTCTTTATTTTTTTCTAAAACAATAAAGTCGTGAAACATTTCATCGATGCAGTTTTCGTTGGCAGAGTCTGAAAAAGAAATGAAGAAGTTTTCTCTGGCCGTCATAAGTAACGGCGAAGCTATAAATGATATTGAGGGCTTAACAAAACCTTTCTGGCTGATGCCAAGTTTTTCCTTGGTGAGGACAGACTAGAGTCAAACCACAGCCTGTCGCACACTATGGAAGAACGTCAAAACCCCGGGGACAGAAACTAAAGGCCTGACCCCACGTAGCCGTCGCAGCGCGTCAGCGCGTCGCTTTTTGGCATGGCCTCACGTCCTCTCCCCATGAAGAGAAAGGGCGCGTGGCTACGCAAAGCTGCGCACTCTCTCTCTCTTCATATGGGAGAGGGCTCGGTGCCACGCAAAGCTGCGCGCTCTCTCTCTCTTCATACGGGAGAGGGCTCGGTGCCGCGCCAAAAAGACACGCGCCGAAGCGCTGCGACGGCTACGTGAGGTCAGGCCTTAACGCGTAAATCAGGCTGTGGCACCTCCGGTAAAAGCGCGCGAACTTTTCGTCGCTCGTACTCGGCGCGTGCCACGCCGGGCAAACTTGGCGCGGTGGCTGCGCGGATTGTTTCCGTCTGTGGGCGTGACTTGACGGAGGCTATTGCTCCGCGCATGCGCAGCCGAGCGAGGTTCAGCCCAGGGGGTGCGCAGCTGTGGCTTGGTTTCTGATAAGCAATTGTGCGGAGGGTTTTTTTTTTGTTTGTTTCAGCGAAAGCTGCTGCAAGACCACAACACGGGGCACGCGCGGCGCCGTAGTTGTCCGCCGCCGCCGCTGTTCTTAAGCACTATCGCACGAAATAGGAGAAAAAAAGGCTCAAGTACAAAACATGAAGAACGCAGTGGGATTCGAACCCAGGTCCACTGCGGGCCAGCCCAGTATTTTACCTCTAAGCCACGCCGGTGCTTGGAACACGTTCGCAAACTTGTCTTGGGGAGGCTTGATGTCGGGAGAGAAATCGCGTTAATATGAGTAATAAAGCGTTTTAGAACAGCAAAGGAACAACCAGGCGTCACACAATGTGAATTGTGTAACGAGTGGGTCGTTCAAGGCTCCAAATCAATACAAAAGCTGGTTCTTAATCACCTATTAACTGTGGCGCATACCCACTTCAGGCGTCATTCTTCATCGTCGTCAGGCACTGCATGACAACGCCTCCTAGATTTCCCGTGCCTGCCGGATGAGCGCGAAACGCCGGTTATCTATGGCGGCACTGCCTACGTAGGGGTAAGGGTTTTGTACTCGGCCTTTAAGATCGGCAATTTTTGCGTTTGCTACTAATTTCAGAGGATGCCTTGTATTAAAAATGTGTCTTGCTGAATGACGACGTCACTTACATAGGGTAATTAAATTTACGTTGACGCCTTTTTTCAAACTTTTAACGTTATTTTTGTTGCATATAAGCTCCAAAAACGTTAAAACTTATTTGAAGACACCCCTACTTGAGTGGCGCCACCGCCGTAGTACCGACGGCCGCCGCTTCCCGAGTGACCGCCGATAATCCGACAGGCACGGGAAATCTAGGAGGCGTTGGCATCACAAACAAAATTTGTGCAATATTCGTTGCGAGAATTCAGCACATACCACGCTTCTCCGAAAAGTGACGAGGGATAGCATATGCCGACCTACTACACGGAAACTATGATTATTTGTGGCGCAGTGGGTACCCAGCATATGTGCTTCTAGCATTTACCCAAAAAAGTGTTTAGAAATAGCTCTTAAAGGACGCTCTTCATCCTTTCGCTGTGACTGTGTTGCGCGTTGCGCGCAGGCCTGGCGATTTTTTTTTTGAGACCCATTTTATCACTAGATTTAAGAGCTTCGCTCTTCAAACGGGTTTGCTCCAGTCGCGACGCACCCCTCAGCGATAACCGTCCGTTTATACAATTGCTACTTTGATAATCGAGACGTTGATAAGGTTAAACCCGATACAGTGTTCATGGATGACAGCCCTTCTATATCGTACATCTACGGTGCACGAAAAAGTACAGAACATAAACATGAGAAGGGAAAAGTATGCACAACAAAGTTCGGGCCTAAGAGGACCCAATCACGGCAATCTTCGCATATTGCGGTTTCTACGTCAGTGCCTGTGCCTCCTTTAGGATCGCCCAGTTCCCTCGATTTCCCCTTTATGCCTAGCCGGCTATCCCTTCGCCGAGCACATATTAATTTCATCCCTGTCTTTCCTTTCTTCCCTATAGAGAGCTTCTCGCTGTCAGGAAGATTCCTTATTACCTGAAGTGGGTGGAGAATAAAAAAAAATGGGGGGATGGGAGATTGGGTTATAGAAAACGTGACCCGAAAACGAAGCAGCTTGCGAGAGTGGTCAATAAGGGGGGATCGCTTGAGCAGGAAATCAGAAACAACAAAAAAAGGAAAGTGGGAAAGGGCGAATTAAGGTCGAAGAGCAATGCGACTCGAGGGAGACGGGAGCTGTGTTGCTCAACTTCGACGTAACGGCCTCGGGAGAGAAAGGCGCACCGCTGCCTAAAAGCGGTGAGGCTGTCCGAGGTCGGAGTTCTGACCGCGGTTTGCTGGACCGCTTTCGTGCGGGGGCCGAGGCTGCATTCGGCCATGGGCGCTGTATGGTCGTAAGCTGTAGTATAAGGGGATAGCGGATTTGGTAATACCGGCTCACAGGGCTAGGGTCGAGGTTCTCTTGCCATCGATTAGCAGGATGGCGAGGCAGGACCCATCTAGCAGTGCTTGTGGCTTGTGTAAAACTGATCACGCTGAGAATAATGCCTCAGAGCGAACTGTTTTTGAGATCACTGTGCTCTTTTCGGAGATTGGTGTGACCTTCTCTCCTAAAAAAAAAGAGCTTACGGGACTCTTGGAAACGACCTATATATGTTACAAGTCAGGACTTAAAAAATAAAAAGTAGTAATACAAAAAAGAGTCAAAGAACTTTTATGGTTGTTTTTTTTTTTTCTTGGCGTGCAATAGGAAAAATTGGTGCGCCTCTCTCGAGCACACCCAAGGGGCCTACTGTAGCCGATGTACCCATTCCTCGAGTTTTACCGACATAGCGAGCGTAAAAAGGACTGCTGCAAACTGCTTTTTAACTGCGCTCCTGAGACGCACTGCGGCTTTCAGTTGCGCCGTTGCACCACAAGTGCCCCTTTTCGCGAAAGATCTCCTCGAGCACTTTAATGTGTCCCTGTCCTGCCAGTCATCTCGTGGTGCGGTGATCTAAATGTCCCGCCCTGAGGCGACGTGCCACATATTTTGGAAGGCGTGATATCGTGGAGGCCGTGTTGTGCTACATGTGTTGAAATTGATTGCTAAGCACATTTCGGAACCACGCGTATACAAAGATAGGCGAAGCGTGCTGGGCAAATGGAAAGTGGGAAGGGGCGTATAGGCAGTTTTATTATTTTTATTTTTTTTTTTGCAGGGACACGCGGGCACTCAATGAGCTCATATGTATGACATCCTCCCTATGTTCTTCTGTGTTTGTAAGTGTGCTTGTATAAAAACACGAGCTAACTTGCAAAATGGGGTAGCCTACCCCATTTGGAAAGTGGGGTAGACTACCCTCCCCTTTGTCTATGCCGATGCACGCGCGTAGCACCACGTTACGCAGAAAGATGCGAGTAAACCGCAAGACTCGCGCTTGGTTTTTAGAGCAGGAACTCGATTATTTATTGTGTGGACCAATTTCGCGAATCTGGCCGATATCATTGCATTAAACGATAAAAACATGAGCGACCAGCGAGGCTATAAAAAATAACATGGTTCGCAGAGTCATTGCATTCGTAATACATTACTCGCGGCGACAGAAGCGCCAGGAGATTAATGCGGCTGTGTTACTTTCGAGCACAAACGTGCCCTGAAAGACAGGTACGCGAGAAAGAAAGGTTTATTCACGAGTGCCGTGGTAATGTTCGATGAATTATGTGCATAGCGTATAAGCTACCCTATAACGCGCTCGGTAATAACATCTTGTTCGCGCTTGCATTACCTAGCAGCTGCGTCGTTTATTATGTACGCTTACAAGGGTCATAACGTCTTTATTTCATTCCATCTCTTATCTTTAATTTTTCTCTATATTTTCGAAGCTGCAACTCGGATATCTTATCTTTAGAAGATTGTATCACTGTTTGTATGGGCAATGTACAAACATTAGAAACAAGCTTACCGTTTTTCCAGTCGCCTCTATACTCGGAAAGGTATACACCTACTTTTAGTTTGCTTCCGCCCAGGACTCCTGGAAGTTAATCGAATCAGGGCCTCCGAAAAAAAAAGAGGAATATCACCGCATTCTGCCGTATTTTCCTCGCTATAATTTTTTGGTGGTTTTTAAAAATTATTTTCATCAGACTTTGCAGAAGTGCATTCTTGATAGAGTCATTTCAAGTGAGAGTAAAAGAGAGAATGCAATGACGAAAAAAAAAGTAATATTAAAAGTTGCCGAAGAAATTCAGAAAAAAAAAACGAGGCGTACACGTGATAATAGGCGAGTATAGTCGGCACCTCTTCTTCCGCAACAAAAGAGACAAACAAAGAAAACGCCCAGCATCTAAGCACCCGCGGTCTTTCTAAATCGGGTAAAGTGCGAGCGCGGGCTGAGGTGATGACAGCTGCTGCTGCTGAAATGGCTGCACAGCCACACAGGGGGTCCTTTTGATAAACGCGATCTCGTTTACGCCAGCTTTGAGCTCCGCGGGCTTCCTACTGGCCGCTCATAAATATTCCGCTTCCACCTAAGGATCAACGGGGTGCCAAGGGGTGGATTGGGTTCCACACATTGACGCTGATCGTGGCTATTATAGGAGCAGAAAGAGGAAGAAAGGAGGGGGTGGTCATACAAAAGTGTCGATGGCTGTCGTTACATCTTTTCGCTTCCCGGCCCTTTCTATCCCCGACGCTCTACCTAACCAGCCGCCGCAGTGACCCTCGTTCTTCCGGCATCGTATAGATGCGATGGCCCGAAGGGAACTTCGCAAGAAGGTTCGACATTGCCGTGGTTGTCATCTCCTTGTACGGAGGCCTCGTTGGCTCGCGCGTGGTTTACGAGAGGCGGTCGCCTATAGCGCGCAGTTACCCGGCCCACTGCTTCTCCAAGTTACGAGAAAAGGTTTGTAAGAGCTACGAGAAAAGGCCGTATACTTGCGCGGACCTGGCAGTCCGCGCAAGTATACGGGCCTGCCAGTTTGCACTACGCGCTGCACTGTCGTGCGGTGTAGGACACTTACTTGCCAGATGTGTGAACGACTTCGTGGCCCAAGACGTGATGTAGGCTAAAGCTACTTTTGCTGCCGCTGCTGCTGCTGCCATCGAAAGGAAAATGATAACGTCTACATTCTATTTCCGCTTCGTATTCTCCCATAACGCTGATAGCGGTCTCAATAGAGTCCCGTTGTAGTCGCGTACTTTGGGACCCTCGTCTGTACATTTTGGATTTTGTATGTACTCTCTTTGTCCCAATAACACTAATAAAAAAACTCAAACTCAATGAGACGAAGCAGAGGGTGCGCAGAAAAGCTAGAAACAAGGACGTTCTCTAGAACGCCTAGAAGACAACATAAAAAGAAACGACAGGTCAGGCTGTTTATTTAGGACGCGGGAGTTATTACAGAAATGAGGAACTTCGTTTTGCCGTATATTTTCGGTTCGCGCGCGAAGTGAACAAACAGCTTACGTAGGTCACCGACTTCATCTCTTTCCGAACGCCGAGGTATCGCGCTCTATCACACCCTGAGCACTCTTGAGTAACGATGGACTCCCGACTTCACACAAAAGATTACAACTCGGCATCTGTCATATATATCAACCATAGGTAGCGCTCAGGCGAAGTATGAGTAAATACCAGGAGTTTCTCGCAACTATACGTTCCTCCCAACTATTCATATATAAAAAGTCTCCTGCTTGCTTCATTTGCCCTCGTTTTACCACCTGGCTGCAGTAAATCTGCTGTAAAGACGCTAGTCGAAGCTCAGGGGCTTAAGCCCAAAGCTCTCAAGCTTCCAAGCGTTTTTTGCTTCCTTCTGCGGGCTTTAAAAAAAATGAGGTACCAGACTTTGAAAGGTGTTCCAGTGAAAATACAAACGCAAGAACAACCTAATTCACGTAAGATTTTGCGATTGTAGGCCGTCAGAATTGTCGGACCAGTGTAATATGGACAAGAAGCTAGCTTTCCGCACGAATTCACTTTGAGTGTGTGTGCTTTTTGTTATTAGCTGCAATCGTTTTCCGTTAATGTCTTTTGTTTTTTTTTTTTTCATTTTCTTTAATACCTCGAGGCAGTGCCGACGGATCAACGAGGCACGATTGGGGACAGCTTTTTTAGGAGGCAATTGCTTAGAAGGAAAGCCTCGACAAAAAAAATTGACACCCTTCCTCCCCCTACCCTTTGTTAGAAGAGGATTTACAGAATTTGTTTTAGACATGGGCGCTGACGCACGCCTCGATCCACGGGTGTAGAAAAGAAACAATTATTCTGTGTACATTACGCATTGTGTCAAATTGTTTATTTTAGCAAATTATTGGTGAAGTGGACTTAAAGCGAAGCTAAACTCCAACGAAAGCATAGATAGAAATTTGGATATTTCGAAGCCGGATTGCGGCTTCTTCTACGAGAGTAACATATACTATACAGAGCGAGGCGCAGCAACAATGGTATGTAAGCACGGGTACAGTTTGCCCTCATGGATTCAAACGCGTAATTTTATTTTGACGCGATACCTTAAAGAGGTAGTTTCGCAAAAATTTTGGCGTCAGCATTGGCGCCGTTGGTTGTGAGTGAAAAATCATTTTATGGGTGACTGAAAAGTCGAAAACAATACAAATAAAGTACATTTATTTAAAAATTTTGAATTAAGAGTGCGAATTGAACTAGGGTCATTTGGGTCCGAGTGAGAATCGAACCCGCGTCGTTTGTGTGACAAGCCGATGTTCTGCCACATGACCTCGCGTCTGCTTGTGAATACAGTGAAAATAACTTCCTCTGTTTGGAAATGCAGTGAAAATAACCTTAATGTTTTACAAACACGTGCATCTTTTACTTATGCTTCACAACTTTGAATATTGAAGTAATAATGCGCGGTGCAAGAGCCCATTCCCGTCGGGCGTCAGAACACGGGATTATCATAATGACTTTGTGGTTTAACGCCGGCAACGCACTACAAAAGGCCACACGCTACTACACCTATTCCCTTAAGGCCACGTATCGGGTGCATAGTAAGTTTGAAAACGTTTCACGCGCTAAGTGCTTTAAGTACCCTCTGAGAACAGAATATTGACCTCGCATTCAACTCTTAAAGGGGAAGCTTTAGGGTCCACTAATTTTAGGGGTGAAGCTCCTTAAGGCGTGGGTCTGTCCATCCCTGGTATGCATGTAGTAGTACGTAGCCACCGTAACCTAACCTTACCTAACAATGTATATATATTGAAGGTCATGGAAATGAAGTACGTGCCTTGCTCACCCTTATTTGTCCGCTTTCAATCCGTGAATGCTGTACATATCACGCCATGTGAAAGGTGATTCAATATTAGTGAGACTAAGAAAGGGAAAGAAGGCAATCCACCATCCCGCACAGGGAGAATTTTTTTTAAACTAAGAGGTTTCTTTTTATGAAAAATTCTTACAGATTTTCTTGTGGCTTCGCGCTACAAACAGGTGATTGTCTTCTTTCCCTTTCTAGGCCTTCAGCCACCTTGCGACTTTCGAACTCATTTGCAATATTAGCAATTCTGCACTGAATTTCGGCTCGGCTCACGTCGCTTTAATCGATTTGGCAATCACTCAACTTACAAAAAAAACTCGTCTTGTTTTATTTAGGGACGGCTTACTGCTCTCCCATAGTTGAGTACCAAGAACTAAGAGGTTGAGTAGTTGAGTACCAAGAACTATCCAATTAACTAAGAAAAAATTAAATATTAGTTCAAAGAGTCCATTGAAAGAGCACACAATTTTTTTATGAGCAGCCGGTATTGTCACGGCACCTTGCGAAGCAGATCTCGATGACGTGTTTTTTTTTTTTTAGTGGTGTTTGTGGTTCTCTGCTGCAGTGCGACGGAGCAGCAAGTTAACCTATAGGAACACGCCGGAGCACGCGATATTCGACGTCAGAATGCCACTGCTATACACTTAAACTAAGGATTAGGGTCGCATTCGGTCTTTTGTTTCATTGCGTAAGAACTTACGCACCAGGACTCACAATGGCGTTGGCTGGTTCATTCATTCATTCCCTTGCGAGGAAGCAGCCCACAGTCTTAATTTAAGGAACACACCGAGGAATTGCCGTGGCTCTCTGCGTGGGGACGATGATCGAATCCCTAACATCTTTCCTCTTTTTCTTACTTTTCTTCCCGCTACACATACCGCCATGCGTAGGTTCGTAGATTAGGTGCGACCTCGACCTCTTTATTTTTGTTCTTTATTATTTCTCTTTCGCTTTCGCTTCTATAGGACCTGTTCTTTTACGTGGCAGTGATCAATTGTGTCGTCTTAGGGGTGCCACCACCCACAGACGTCTTATTGCTGCTGCGTACACCAAGGTCTTCCAAATTAAATAGCACATTACAAAGAAGAAGCAGTGTTAGGAAAAGACTGAAAACTACAGGAAAAAAGTGATTGCGCAAGACCGACAACTGTGATGGTAGCCTCCAATTAGAACGCTTACAGAAGTAAGAGGTTAAAAAAAATGTACGGCTGATGTTAGAATGCGATCTACAAGCTCTTAATTAAAAGGTCCTGTCTGGACTCCCATTTTTTTTAGAATAATTTTGCTTCGCTGTCCACTCGCAGTGTTGTTACTAGATATTTTTATCCTTTGTAAAAAATTTCATTTTATCAAGACCTGACACCCTAATTGTGCTGTCCGGGACAGAAATTTTTCGAAGCAGTGTGTTCGAGATGAACGGAAAGAAAAAAAATGTTGAAGTGAGCGTTATTTGTTTTTGGGGGGGGGGGGGGGGGGGGGGGAGTTTTAGTATTAGCTTAAACGAAAGTCGTCTTTTTCTCTCACGACCAAGTTGACAACTTTTCCTAAATTGCGTGGAGCACTGCACCGTCACAGTATCAAGTGTAACTCGAAGCAGCAATAACTACTGCTATTTACGATGATGATGTATAACGCAGTGGTTATTGCTTGCCTTGTAAGCAAGCCTCGTCATTTCTCACTCAAAATTATTGACAGAGAAAATTCGAAACTTCACGTATACGCCATCTTGTTGTGTATTCGAAAGCTGTTACGATATTGAGTTTGAAGCCATGTGTTTTCTTTCTTCATTCTTTTCTTTTGTTCTTTCTTTTGAGAAGACGGTTCTTGATTTAACCTCTTCCATAAGTTTTATTTCTCCTGTAGAGTAACAACTTCGCGGGAATTCATGCTAGTAATAATCATCCCACACGCATGCGCATGCTCACAGACAAGCATCAATCGCTTCTTTGTTTCTTCTATGTTTGTTGTTTTTAGGGGGGAAGCTCCTTACTCCATGGGCTGTGCTCCCTGTGTTTGTAGTATGTAGTAGAAGCCACCTCTTGTTTAGTCCTTAGAATGAC